>JAWWML010018206.1:0-20373 GCA_035047165.1 Ormyrus rosae
TATTTAAACTATATTGCTAAAACTAATGTAAAAAGTCATAATAAAATAATAATAATAAAAATATGACAGTACTATGTTATCTACATAATCGCGATACCATACATAACTTAAAATCGTTGTAATTAAAATAAAAACTAGTAGATGAACTTCAAAAATTCTTTTTAATTCTGAAAGTTTAATTAAAGACGAAAAAAATAAGAGGTCGATCAATGGAAGAGATCGATTATTCACTAAGATACAGCTATTCAAAAAATTGCAACAAAATAAATAAAACTATAATATTTTTTAAACTAATACGTTTCATAATTAGAAAAACTATACAGCTCTGAACATGTAAAATATCTACCTTCTCCCAGAATTTCAAGTAATTGAAAGTCTTTTTACTTCCGTAATCGTTCGACCTAGAAAACTGATTTTTTTTCGGTTTTCAGCTTTTTATTCAAAAACTAATTGACAAAATTCCTTGAAATTTTTACAGATTATAGCTACATATATTTTTAATTGTAAAAAATTTTTTCAGAGCAGTTGATAATTTAATTTAAGAATTATAAGCTTTTTTAAAAAAAAACACGTTTTGATTAAAAACAAAAGAACCATAAGAGCTAGTGTAACTTTTATTCTTTGAAATTATAGATATTTTTATGCTCTTCAAATTGGCCTTTGTTAGATTAAAATATCTCAATCCTATCATTAAAAAAAATTAAAATTAAGTTTTTCAAAAATCGGAAATTTACGATAAAACAAAACAAAATATTTTTTTGCCGCAATCACAAAAAAAGCAAAAAAAATGAGCCATGAACGATGAATTTCCGTTTAGTAGAAGCTGAGATCCAGGCATACACACACACGCACACACACACATCCATACATTTTTCAAAAACCATTTATTTTTGTTCCTGATACCTTAAAATACAATTATAACCGATTTTTCGAACAACTCCAAAAATTGCTATCACAATGCTTCCTCTAGGAGGAAGCAATACTCCGCAGATTCACCCATATATCTAATCAATCTTAAAAAGTATTTTTCTACAAGAAAATATTTTGTTGATGGTAATAACAAGTTTTTTTGAAAGGACATAAAAGGTTGAAATAAGCTTAAAATATTATAGTTTACAAGCCGACCGAGAAAGCCATCATACTCAAACCTCAAGGTTTACTTCCGAGCAGTCGATCGAAGTAAAATTAACGCGTAAAAGGCTCTTAAACCCAAAGGGAGGATTGGAATAAAGGGAGATTGACGGGATTTGAAATTGATTTCCCGGTGCAAAACACGCCGATAAATCGCGCCAAAGTGCCAATAATGAGGCCAGACCCGAAGGCGTGCCTCGCTATAATCCAATGTCACGTTGAGCTTTATACATAAAGCGGGGATTCCCATAAAACTCCATTTCACTTTCCGCGACGACAAATTGCTGAGTGCTGCCGGGGCTCGTGTTTGCGCTCGATTTTATGGACGAGGGAGGCTAATAGTATGAGGCTTTAAAGCTTAAAATTCACTTTCAATAAGCGAATCAATTATTTTGTTATTTATAGCAGCAATAACCGTTACGTAAATATAAATTTTTTAGAAGGAAAGCGTAAAAATTCCGTATCAAACGGATTTTCGTCGACGGTCTGAGTAAGCTGAATCTTGAGCGCAATAATTACTCGGAAAATTCTGGGGAGAGGCGCCAGATAGTCACTCCAGACTGAAACGATGTCCTGGAAGCAAGTAGAATCCACTTGACCTAAGCGGAAAATAATTTTGTTTTACGAGACTAGCAGCGATTTGCTCGAACCACGAGTAAAGTCTGCTTCGTCTTCGTCCACTTGCCGTGAGCAGGTTGATACTCGATACAAGTATTAGTATATTGCACAACGTATGGTAATTTAGAACTCTTGAAAAATAAATACTCGCAATATAAGTTTATTTGACGGCTGTTTATGGCAATTTACTTCAAACAATAAAATTAATTTACTCGTAATAATTAGATTGCCCGTTAAACAGTAAAGTTTAAGACACAAATAAATTCCGAACTCGAGGCGAAGAGAAATTTTTCGTCCCCGAAAAATTGAATTAGACGCTCAAAGCGATAAGCCGGGGAAATTTTAAAAGAACTAATCAGCAACTAGATTTCTTCTCCCTGGAAGCAGACGTTTTTCAAGTAGATTACCCCACCTGCCTCGAAAGTCGCCCCGGTTTTCAGCGCCCGAGAAAATATACAGACACAGACAAAGAGCGAGTCGACGTGTAACTTAAAAAACGAAGGAGAAAGGGGGCGGTGGGAGGGGTGGAGAGCTCGCGCGCCCTCCGGATACCTTAAGTAGGTGATAAATTAAAGGAGTCGGCGTCCTTAAAGCCCGTCGAGACGAATCTCGGCCTCCTTATATTAACGCTCACCCCTCCCGGATTTAATGGAACTTTTTTCCGGCTCGAAACTTTATATCCCCGCGGGAGAGGCTTCCCGTTAAATACTTTTCGAGCGTCTAATTAAGCGGCCTCCGCGCCGGCTTTCTTCGCGCGACGCGCCCTTGGATGCACTTTTCCCTCCTCTGCGACGGCTTCGCCGCGCGTCCTTTTTTCCCTCGGCCTTGGCTCTTTTCTTTTTTTTTTTTTTCTGCGTTCTCTTCTCGGGACGTGTGGAAGCGGGCTTCGGGCTTACCTTGCCGGTTTCATTTCGAGCCCCGCTACCTTGGTTTTATTGCCTTTGGAGCTCATTGGAATTTAATTAGAGACTTTTCCGAGTTCCGAGACGGGGCTCTCGTGATTTGACGTTTGATTGTTTTCGAGAGCTTTATTGCTCGCTTTTTCGGGGGCGAGTCGTTTATTTTAGCTTGCTTGAATAAAAAACGTTCGTTTTTGTCGATTTTAAAAAGAAGCTAATTTCAAAATAGTAATACTTTTAAAAAAAATTTCTTCCCACTCGCTTACACAAAGGAAATTACTTTTGCGACAAAACAATATTTAAACTGTGCCAATCCAAAAATAGAAAAGCCAAACTTTCCGCCAAAATAAGAATGAAACAACGCCGCCTCTTATCCCCTTCGAAGAATTATATTATTGTAAAAGCCCGATCTTGAAAAAGTCATGCGCTCGCAGCTAGTCCTCCCCCCCCCTGCTCCCGCCCGCGCTCGAGAGCGCGCCGCCGCCGCTGGAAAAAGAGGGCGCTCGCGCGCGAGGCACACGGCGCGCCGCACCGGACAAAACTTTCCCGGCGGAAGCTCCGCCGCACGGCGCTGAGTGGGCGGAACTCCGGCGCAAGCTCGCGGCGTCCAATGGGCGGCGCGGACTTTGCTCGCGCTCGCTCCCCCGAACGGGGGCGAGCAAAAATTCTGTATAACTTTTGGCCCCCCCGACGACGTACGCCCACCGACTCTCTTACTCTCTCTCTCTCTCTCGCCTCTCGTTCGCGCTACACCACACCAGCAGCTTTGGCCCCAATTTGCCCTTTGGTTTTTGCTGCCGCTGCAGACGCGAGGACCACTGCCGTTGGCGCCCCGTTTTCGGCGAGGCTTCCCCGAAGATTCGGGGGTGGCGCACACCTGCGAGAGCGAGACGGGGTAACGCGATTTGTCCGTGGGACGAAATTGTTGTTGCGGGGTACGTTGGGGGTGATTTAAAGGTGAGAGGGTAATTATTGATGAAATTGTTGATGATGCTAATTAAGAGAGTTTTTTACGTCCAGGGTACAGATTTTCGTGAAATTATTGAGGCTTGATTTTAGTACGAACCCCAAAATACGTTTTAATTTTTGGTTTTGTCTTTCCTCATTCTATCCTTTTTTGGAGCGAATGATCAAAATCTTATTCTCAGATCTATTAAAACATCAATTCTTCTTGCTCAAACTTTTAATTTCATTTGCAATTGTTATAGTACTCCGTACTACATCAAGGTATTAATGAAAAAGCTCGAAAGTGGACGGGAAATATATTGAAAGCTCGAAATTCACGTGAAACCGGGAGGTTAAGGGTATCTTTATAATACCGAGAGTACAGGCAATAACATCTGCCGGTCGTTTGCAACGCTAATATCGATCGAGCCCAGAGTCGCTTACAAATTTATGTACAAGTAGCTTTTAAGGGGATATAAGCCGTGATTTCAGGCGCTCGCTTTAGAGAAGTTTCGCTATTTAGTCTGCGCTAATAACTCGCGATAACGTAAAATCTGCCTACTCGGGTAATTTTTAAAAATTAACGTACATTACTTATGGTTTATTGCAATTGTTACGTGAGAATGGCAATTATACAGATTTGAATTAAGTACCGCGAACGAATCTGCACTATTTTTACGTAATGAATCTTCTGCCAAAAGAAATGTGAAAGCTGTTATTTCACGAGTCGATATCGTTACGCGCTTTTATCGTTCGACGCCATTTGTTAAGAATATAAGTGGAGCTTTTTTTTCCACATATTGCTTTGCGCGCATCTGAAGCAACGCCACAGTTTAATCCAGGGCGTGGACGATGTCAAAATGGCGACCGTCGTTAAGCTTGCAGTAACTTTATTTGACAGGAGGTATATATTTCAATGAGACCAAACAAAGTACTCTTTTTTTTATGCGCCGAGTTTCATCGCGCGAACGAGATTTTAAACTTTAAAGGAAGATCAATCTTTTACGGGAGTTTATTCGTTGGCGAATTATTTGCGTCTAATTATAGTTTCAAGTCACAATTAAAGAAGCGAATCATGCGTACATTAAATAGTTAATATAATAATAATATAGAAGTTTTTTAAGCTTCGTGTATAATAAACTTCATCATTAATCTTTGAAATTTTCAAAAAATTCCACGCTACTTTAAACGTCACAATTGCGCGTTACTCGACGCACTGCACTTTTTTCCCCGGTTTGATCGCCAAAACTGACATTTCTCGACGAGCATAAAAAAAACACTCGCGCGTCCCCCTGGGGAAAATGAAAATTTTGACAATATTTTATAGTCGCAAGCTGCGTATCGTAAAGTTTTACAGCCTGAACCGCGTCGCATGGAGCTTTCAGCAAACCTCGGCTGCCGCCTCGCCGCTTGTGTACGCGTACACATACACACAGACAGACGCGGCTCCGGATCGTGAAAAATGGGGCAATTCCCTTCTAAGAGTCGGCATCGCGAATTCCCGAAATTCCGAGAATCCGCAGAAACGCAGAGAGAGAGAGAGAGAGAGAGAGAGAGAGACGCGTCGCGCTGAATAGTCGCGGCGATGCTTGCGCCCCAGATTGCGCGATTTTCGCAAGATAAACGTTTTTTTTCTCTTTCTCTCTTTTTGCCCTCGTCGCTCGCAGTCGTATAATCGTTTCGCTTTTTTTATCGAGCGCCGACCCAGTTAAAATGGGAAATTAATATTAATATATAGACGCGAATAAGTCGATTATTCAATATTTTTACCTTTGCTTGCTCTGTAAATTTAATTAAAAATGAAAATTGATGGAAAAATTTGGAAAATTTTTTACAATAAATTCATAATATCTGTTCTCGCGAAGTTTCCAAGGCAAGCTTTCAAATTATATTTTTCAAGCCAATATTGAGATGTAATTAAAAATTTAAAAATACCGTATCAGATTAAATTTCATCAACTTAAAATTCGGCATATTATACTCACTAACACACAAAGTTAAGTTTTCAGTTATTAAAATGTACCAAAACATTTCCAACCGACTGACAAATCCCAAACATAAGATGTCCAACAATCAAACGTCATCTCCCTATCACACCCACGAGTACTGCGTCAAAATCAAGAACGAACCCCTACATTCAACCCTCTGCGCGAGCCCCAAAAAGCCGAAGAAGTCCATCTCCGCGCAAAGAATCCCGCTCGAAATGAGCAGGGTAATTTCTAAAAATAGGAGAGAGAGAGAGAGAGAGAGAGAGGGAAAGCGAGCGGGTCTCAATAATATCTAGCGCTCGGGTCGAGGACGTT
This sequence comes from Ormyrus rosae, assembly GCA_035047165.1. Lineage (NCBI taxonomy): Eukaryota > Metazoa > Arthropoda > Insecta > Hymenoptera > Ormyridae > Ormyrus > Ormyrus rosae. The sequence continues at coordinate 5,896 of JAWWML010018206.1, forward strand.
GGCGCGGGAGACACCGCAAGTCCCGGGCGCAGAGCGCAGCATCGACCGCCGCCCTCTCTCTCTCTCTCTCTCTCTGTGTCTTTGAGGCCGGCGGCGCATGCGCCCCGGCGGCCCGCCGCGAAAGGGTTGTACGCAAGGACGTACGCACGGCAGCCAGCCGCCGCTACGTACGCTCGTACTACTTACGCAGCGCCATTTTTATATGCCCCGCGAACGGCGCCGACGACGACGACGATGTTCTCTTTCATCTTTCGAGCCGCGGCGCGGAGGCGCTGCTTTTTGCCGCGACTGATGGGCTGCTCTGCGAATTGCTTTTTTTTTTTTTTGTTATGCGTCGGCCTTTTGCGGAAATTCGCTTTGAAAATTTGGCTTTACGGGTTTTTCGGCGAGTGTTTTTTGTCGAGCCGTTTTTAATTGGAAGCGAGAAGGGAGCTCGCGAATTTATTAAAATTCAAATGAACATTTTAATTGTGAATTAAATACGTTTCCAATTCACGATTATCCTTCGAAATTTTTTGCGCTCAAAATACGCACCGCGTTTCCGCGATATTCGACGAAAGCTCAGTCGCAAGCTCGCACGTCCCAATTAACAATATATAAAAATCTCCAACCTCTTTTCGCATCGACGCGCGAGATATCGTACGCGTTATCCATCCATTTCTGAATATCGCCGCCATCGCGGAGGCACGTGCCGTTTCTATACCTCCGCGGCAATGGACTTTTCCTCCGCTCGCCGATGGCTCGTGCCTCGTTTTTCCCCGCTCCTTCCCACGTATAATATCCACGTATAATGTCCAGCCTTTTTCCGGCGGCACCGAGCCGCTGCCTCGGATATTATATATAGATGTATCCAGGTTTTACGAGGCCGCGAATTTATAGGTTCGCTCGATTCCATTTCGCGCCGGGGCTAATAGAGCTTTCTTCTTTTTTTTTATTATTAGAGTGCGCGTTCCGAGCGAGCGGTTATAGGCCGAGTGCTTTCGGTTTAATTCACCGTCTGACGTTTTACGGGGATAATCTACTGATTCGCGCGATTGTTTTTATCGAGCGCTAAATTTTTCCTCGTCGATGCTTCCGACAAACAGACTCTCTCGCTGAAAATACTATTTATATAACAGTGAAATGTCTTGCCCGACGGAGAAGCGAATCAGCGTAAACTACATCAGGCGCCCCCTTCCCTCCGTCGCACTTCAGCGCATCTCCATTTTATCCTCGCGCAAAGGGTTAATAATTGATTTTCGCTTCGGAGGGTCGAGTCGGCCACTAGACGCCAGTGGCAGCTTCGCCGAAAATTAAGGCACGTTTAATTAACGGCGACGATCCCGAGGAGAGGACGACGACAGCGACATGCCTGTGGATTCAGATGCAAATGCAACGCTGTGCACCACTCGAGCACGAGGACCCGCGTTTCCCTTCATTTCCAAGCTCTCCTTGTTCCTCCCTCTCTCTCTCTCTCTCTTTCGGGCATGTTGGCAGTGCCGCCGTTTCTTGTCGCGCCATCGGAGAGAGAGGGAGGTATAGAGCTTTTTCATTATCTATCTGTGTCTTTGTTTATAAGCGCGGGATAATTGGAGGATATTATCTTGCGGCTCGTTTTCTCTACGTTGTGGCTCTTACTTGTCCCTTGTTCTTGTATTGTCGTTTGTTTTTTTTTTACCTCAACTGTCTCGGGCAATTAGTTGTTAAACTACTTTCATCTCACTTCTGCGAGCAGTTTTATTTCAAAAATGTAGTTTTTGAATTAAAACGAAGGCAAATTTACAGGAAAAATTACAATGCATTGTAGTAACTTCACTGAAAGAAATGTTCTACTAAAAATTACTTTACTTTATACCAATGGGTGTGCAAACTTGCATTATCATAAAAATGACTATACTATATACTAAAATTTAATATAATTGAAGTAAAAATAGTTCTATTAAATTTTAGTATAGAGTCATTTTTGGGATAGTGCAAATTTGCATACACATTGGTATAAAGTATAGTATTTTTTAGAACATTTCTCTCAGTGTTGTAACAACAGGCTGAAAATGTACAAAAATACTATGAATCTTTTAGAATTTACGAGAAACTACGGTAATTTTCATAGAATTTTACAATCTGTTACAAAATTACAAACGACATTAGTAACTTCAGATCAGTAATTTTTACTGAAGCATTTTTCTCCGCGTACTTTAAAATAACTAAACCTTTTTGCAATTTTCATTAAAATTTATATTCCGAACTTCCACCTACAACTCATCATCAAATCAACAATTTTAATATTCTTCAGTCGAAAATAGTGACTTTTTTTTTAGGTCAGCGCCCATTATGCCCTTCCCTCCGAAACCTCGACGCCTAATACCGCGTTACCGAAGGAAAAAGTAAGCCCGCGACGCGGCCAATAATAGTCCACGTGCCGAATAATGGAAAAAGCCAGTCATCGAGCGATTGCAATCCCGGCGATGAAGCGATACAGTCGCGCGTGCCGCGTTGTCGTGCGTAACGCCGATTTCACGGGTAACCGCCGAGTTTGTGCTGCGGAGGACTGAAAGCTGCAGTAATGTGCTTTTATCGGTTTAGGTGGCAGCATTCGGTTTTTTTTAACTAAGGATATATAGATTAATTAATCATTTTCGAAAGATCCTCTGCAAGCGTTGGTTTGACTTTACTGTATAGCTGAATCCAGGCGCGCTTCGCGTGCTTTGTTGGCCGTTTATATTATATCCATTGTATTAGTTTAAAATTTCTTTTGCAATTTCATTAATTTTTAATAATTTAGTACCCCAGCACTTTTAACAAACGTACAATGAATACTAACTTTTGAAGTTATAATTAGAATTAAATTTATTCAAATACTTTTACTGTGATTGAAGTATTACGTAAAAAATCGAAACCAAGGATAACATTCGGGTTTTATTACTTTTAAATCTTTTTTTTTTATTTTCTCTTCTAAATCTCAAAGTTCTTTGCTTTTAAATATTAAAGATTCAAAAACTCGATTTTTTAAATTTTGCCGCCTCTATTCAACGTCCATAATCATATTGAGTTTTAAAATGTTTCACAACATTCAGCCATCACTTTTTTATACGTACATGGAGAAAAATTTTCTAATAAAACTTAAAATCCTTCTTATAAAAATCCCACGCGAGATTCGTTCGGTTTTCGAGTATTTATCGATCTCGAGCTGAGAATATCGAATTATCGCTTGATTTCATCGAATTATAAAAAAAAATCGAATAACGAAATGCGAATGTCGGCGCGCAACACAGACTATAAAAATCTAAAAAATGACCATAGTTTCTGGTAAATTTTACGAGATCAATGATAAATTTTCATATTTAGACTTGTGAATAATAATATAACTTTTAAAATTTTCACAGTCTCTGATCAAATTAAAATTACTATTGTAATATTTATTAGCAAATTTTCTCCGCGTAAGAGATGAAAATAATAAAACTTGAGCAAAATCATTCATAAACACTCGTATACGATAAAAAGCTTGAAAACACTCGCAGAAAATCATTCCATCTATCCTCTGGCATTATTACTCGTTTCATAAAGTTTGTACATTAAAACCGTAGCGAGTAAAATCAGATCCGAGAGAGCGACGCATCAACCCAAGCAATCCTCTCGCGATATCTCCATCCGTAAACAAGACGCGGCGCTCGCGACGTCTAAACTCCCTCCCTCTCGACGTGTCTCGATCGAGCAAAAAAAAAAGAAGAAGAATCGGAAAAGAAACGCGAGGAAAGAAAAGAGAGAAGAACCCCGATATAGAATCGGACAGGCAGGTCGAGCCGAGCGGAAGAGAAGAGGAGAGAAAAAAAGCGTTCCTCTCCCCGTCGATGCCGAGCAATTCGCGAGTAAACCGATCAGACCCCTCCTCCGTTTCTATTTGCAATCGAGAGAGAGAGAGATCCTCGCCGCGATATACGACTGCGGCCTCCCTCCCTCCCTCCCCCCCGGACAAAGTAACCTCCCGCGCGGATCGCGGAAAAGAGGAGCTTCCCCGGATAAAAATCGGGCTTTTCACCCACTTAGGCGGGGGAGGGAAGAAAAAAAAAAAATTACCGAATCCTATCTGGATTCGGGGGGATAGGCGGTCCATTGAGCGGCGGTTTCATATCTCTCTCTCTGTCTCTCTCTCTCTCTCTCTCTCTCTGCACGTCAATGGAGCCCTCGGGAGGGAGAGAGAAATCGCGCCGCGAGCGACGAGGAGCCGCCTGCCGAGGAGGGAGACGCTCGATCAAACAATGAGCCGAGAGCGATGGATGCTGGGGGACATATATATATATATGGAGTGGAAAAAATCGACGAAGGACCCGGATAGTTGGATGGACAGGTGGCTGAGGAGAGAGTATCGGAGATGTTCGACGGCTTCTATTTCCTTCTTTAGAGCCTCTCTCTGTCTCCTTTCTCCCGTTATCGACGTCCGATCGTTACCACCGCCGACGGCAAAGTTTATTAATATCGCGCGGACGAGCGATATTACCGACGGTGTTGAGTATATTGTTTACTTTCAATTTTGCCGGACGCTCTTTCGTTTCGAACTTTTGATCAGCTGAATTTTCGTCAGATTTGACGATAAAGAACTTCTTCCGTTTTTCGTTTATTAACCGGACCCTCAACAATAAAATAATAATAAGGAAAAGCGGCTCCTCGGATCGAAAGTGTAAATAGCAAGGAGGAACGCTGCCTCGAGGAGCTTGCAATTAAGACCATTAATGAGAAAGAAAGGGAGTCCAGCTTCGGAAGGGGGAGAGGGAGACGCGGGGCAATAAGGAAAATAAGAGTGCAGGAAAAGCTAACGGCTTATCCCCGACAATACATCCACTAAGCCAACGAGAAGCGAGGAGAAGCCCGAGAAGGGGAGAGAGAGAGAGGCCTTCGACTGACTGACAGACAGGAACTGTCTACTCGATATCGCCGCGCTCGCTCGGCTGAAAATTCGGCAGCTTTCTTATACGGCTGCTCTCTCTCTCTCTCTCTCTCTCTCTCCCAAATCACGAGCTCCCCCTTTTTCCCCGGCGTATTTTGATGCCGCCGCCGCCGTTGCCTTTCTCTCGGACGATGCACGAGTAATGCGATAAGCCGCGGGGAAGGAAGGCGAGTGTATAAAGCCGCGCGAGGAGATGACGTATACGATCGGGAGGCTTGATGGATCATCGGCAGTTTCCGCGGCGAGGGACGATGCGCCGTTTATTTGCTCGATACCTCGCGAAGCCAAGGCGCTTTTACAGCGATTAAAATGCCCCCGGAAGAAAAAGAAGCCGATTTCTCGAGGCGGAGTCAAACCCGCGCGCGACTCTCCTTTCCGAAGCATCGAACCCCATATCAATCCCCGCATTGTCATCCCGCAGACTCTGCTCTCTCTCTGTCTCTCCGCCGTGATCCGCGCCTTTGTCCCGGTGACAAACTTAATTCCGCCCCGTCGCAAAAGACCAGCGGAGCACTCGGCGTAATTACCGCCCGCTGCTTAAAGGAACTCTCGCGCGACTCCTCGCGCGGGAGAATCTGATTAAAAAGTACAGGACGAGCGACGACGGGGTCGTCGGGGGATCGTCGCCGCGCGTTCCGCGGCGACGGAGCGCGTCCGATGGAGGGGTTGTCGCGCTCGGATACTAAAGGTCCGATGGAGAGCCGCGTCACGCGAGGAGAGCCTTTTAGCGCGCTGCGATTTTTTGCCGCCGGGGGGGAGCAGCAGTCACTCGCGAGTCTCAAAGCTGCACTCTTCCGATTGAGACGGGCGGAGGGGGAGAGATCTTTCCTTATGTACAATTTCGGGGGAGTCGTCGGTTTAATCGAGAAACCGGTCCGTCGGCGCGAGACCGAGGCGATAAAGTGGCGATTAGCGCGATCCGGCGTATACGAGCGAACGAGCCTTTTTCCGGGGCTCGTCCATAAATTAACGGGGGGAGAAAGGTGTACGCGTAACGCCGACGACGTTTCCCGGCGACGGAGGGGGGGTGGAAATTGGCGCTTTATCCGCCGGTGCCGGCGACGCCGCCGCCGCCCCTCGCGCTTCCGTATCCATCTGACACGCGCCATTGACCACGAATGCGAGCCCGATAGGGGAGAGAGAGAGAGGTCGGACCTCCTCAAAAATCAAGTTATATCTGGATGCCGCGCCGTGGCTCTCCGTTCGTTCGCCAGATATATGGGCTTCTCCTGGCCGAGGCGATGTACGACCTCCGATTCGATTTTCGCGGCGGGTGTTTTATTTATCGCGCGGTCGACTCTTTTTGTACATATCGGCGGGGATTTATGTCGATTGTTTCGTTAACGAAGAGATATGTGTACTCACTGTGAATCGGCGACAGAAGATGCACAGCCACTTGATGTCGCGGACTTTGATGTTGGGAGGAAGCTTCAGAACGATGTCGGCGCCCAGGTATTCTCCCAGCGGCGGCGGGTCTCTGAAACAGATTTCGTAATTTTTGATATATTATGTGCTTCGGTGTGCGTCGACTTCTAAACTCGAAATCGCGTTATGTATTCGCAAGAGGCTCGGTTACTCGTACTTTACATACAAAAGAGCACCTGCCAAAAGCCAAACCGCCGGCTCTCCCTTCCTCCGGGCGTCCGAATAAGTGGCGGGAAGCAGCAAGCCAATCGCGAAATCGAAGTCAAAGGGCGCAGCGTCCGCTGCGCTTTTTCGCTCCCTTAATTTATGCACCGCCCGACGCCTCCGCGACGTACGCGAAAAGGGCCGAAAGCCCCGAAAAGGAAGCGGAACCGAGAGGAGGGACGAGACGACGACCGCCGCGTCGTAAATAAAAGCGGCACGCCGGGGGGAGGCGACGGCGCGTAACCAAGGGAGCTACATATATATATAAAGGGAGGGGCGCCAGTTGATAAAACGAGAATTATTAACTGGCCCGGGCCTTTAACTCGGGGGCGTAATCGGCCCCGCGCCAGATATCTCTCTCTCTCCGCGGCTTTGCTACGACGGGCGCTCTTCAAAGGGCGCCGGTTTGAAGCCGCGATACTGATTGCGTTCTCGGGGATTAATTTAGAGGAGACCCATGGGGAAGGTGGGGGATTTGTCCGCGAGTACATTTGGGCGCTGATTAGGGTCTTTTATTGAAACGGGGGCTTTTTGGGGTTTTGCGCTGATTTGGGGGAAAAGCTACGGTTTCGGTTACTCGGTTATGATGACGATTTGTACTGCGTTATACTTTATAGTTACAGTGTTTTACGTTTGAAGTTAGTTAAAAAATTAAATAAAAATGTTAATCCTGAGTATCAAACGTTATATCTACAAATTTGAAATTGTACTTAAGACTAACAGTATCGAATGATCCTTAAAGGTTTCAATTAGTCTGATTTGATAAAACAATCGAATAAAATTAATACGATACTATCGTGAAAGGATGTGATTAATATAATTTTAAATTTTACAAATGATTCTGAGAATACTTTATGCGTTTGAACTTCCGTGAATTAATATTTACGCTAAAATTAAATGCAGCTCAAATTCAATTGAATTCTCTTACTTGGATTATCATTTTAAAAAAAATTGAATTTCAAATGAAAAATAAAAAAAATTAATTTACCAACTATAGATTTCTCAAAATTCTAGAGCTAAAAAGTATAAAGTTGATCGATAGTTACCTGCCGGTGTACTCGGGATACGGTACGGGAATGCCGTCGGGCATCGGTATGTAGGTGTTGCCCACCCAGAAGTAAGCGAACGGAGCGCGGCCATCGTAGTAGAAGTTCTTGATGAAGAAGGTCGAGTCGTCGACTACGTACACCTCGCCGCTGATGTTGTGCGAGTAGCCGATGAAGTTGCCGACGTACGTGCCGTAGTAGTTCGGTCCTCGTTTCGATTTCGTCTCCGCCCCGCTCGCTGAAAAGAAAAATTGTTTCTTTGAGTTATATGTATATATGTCTCGTCTGGCTTTCGATCGAGTAGTTTTGACAGATTTATATTCTCTACGTGTTGGATTATTGTGTTGAAATTGATTTAACGGTGCGCATTACGAACTTTTTTTTTGAAGCATCGTTTTAAGGCGGACGGTAAAGAAGTAAGTTCAGTGCGATATTTTATATCTTATACCTAATATTAATTTGTTGTTTCTCCGGTCCTCGAAATCGTGACTCAGCACTTTTAGTATTTTGTTATATTCTTCATTGTATATATATAATCAAGTTTTATCATCTCGAGCGAGGGTAAATTATTAAAACGTTGAATAATGATACAACTGGATAGTTTATTTTGCTCATTGACTCGTTGAATTCTTTAGAATTTATCTCGTAATGGATACGTTGACGAACCATAACATATATTTGATTTGGTTTTTTATTAACATCTCATGGACAGAAACATCGATAATATCAATTTCACTATTACATATCCGACAGATTAGTTGTCATCGGCAACTGCACCTACTCAGATTTGTAACCATTTTTTTTACAAAATCTGTATGAAACAAAACATAATTTTATGATCAATTTATTAATATTTTACGAATAAAACCGTAAAAACGCACTCGCAAGTATAGGTTACCCATCATTACCAATCGTAATTTTTAATTAGAATCTCCACGTTTATCAAACATTTCATGTATACAAATCGCTCACCCCCCCCCCTAAAAATCCGGCGACTCCTCGGAAAAATAACCCCAGCCGCGCGCGTCATCAGCTCCGTTGATCAAAACTTTTTAATCAACCCTCGCATTAATATGCATATACATCGGACGTCGAGAGCGTCGGAAAAATATATATAAAGACGCGATCGAATCGATACTAATAACGCCGAGCGGGGGGCGATCGAGAGGAAAGAGAGAGAGAGAACGGGAAAAAGAGAGACAGAGAGCAATAAAAAGCGAGCGGGATGGAAAAAACAGAGTTAAGCGCTCAGGCCGCCGATCAGCCGTGAACGAGAGAGAGAGAGAGAGAGCCGGGGGAAAAAAATCGACGTTTCAATTTCAGCGGAACGAGGGAAGAAGAGGCCCCGGACTTTCTAATCTTTATTGCTGCCGTGTTTTTTCCCTCCCCCTCCCTCTCTCTCTCCCTTTTCTCGCTTTATTCCTTCGAGAATATCCACTCCCGCGTTCGGCGCTGTGTTCGAACAGCTTTTTTTTCTTTCTTTCTTTTTTTTTTTTTTAATCGTCTAATACCGCGTTGACTCTTCCGCTTCCGCGCGCCCCGGTATTTCGTAGCTCGGATTCGTGGCGCTTTTGGTTTATATTCCTTTGGCAGCTCGTCGGGGCTCTCTCTCCTCATTCGCCTCGCGTCTTTTATAGCTCTGTCGAGCAAATGAAATGAAATTCATGCAAATCAAAGCTCCTCCCTTCTGCCTTTCGTCCCTTTCTCTCCCGTTCGCTCGTTTCCACCGTCCCTTTAGTCTTCCTTTTCTACGGCATTTACTTTCTCTCTATCGGCCTTAATATTTATTACTTTGTGCTTTCGGAAATTGAAGGGAGGGGGATCTCGAGTTCTCCGTCGGAGTTCATTGTCGATAAAGTGAATTAAAAACTTTAATCAAGCGCAAACATTTGTATCTGATTCCGATTTGCATAATAATAAAATACCGAGAATCCCTATCGCCTCCGACGAGGCATAACGCGGTAAGCAGCCGCGCGTTTATCCCAAAAAAAAAAAAAAAAAATCTGGTCGAACAGCCAGAAAAATATCGCGACGCCGCAGAGGGACTTAATATTGACAAAGCTCTCCGCGTGCACTTATACGGCGAAAATCGCGGGCGTCGTCGCACACCGCAAGCCCCAGACCGAAAATCGACAAAGGCAAGAGAGCGTGGCGGCGACGGCAACGGCGGCCGCGGCACACACAATGTAAATGTACGCGCGGGAGGTTTTAAAAGCGCGCTTTACCCCGATGCGTCCACCCCATTCGCCGCGGCGCGCTGCTTTTGTTCTTGCCACTGCCTCTGCGTGGATTCTCTGTCCTCGGGCTGCTGTCTCGCGCTCTCTTTCTCTCTCTCTCTCTCTCTCTCTCCTTGCGAGAGATGGACAAAAGTACAAATGCGAGCCGAGGCAGAATGGGCTTGATCCGATTAATGGAGCGTGCTGACTGCTGCTGGGTTATCGATTTTTCAAACGAGGTTCGGCTGGTTACGTCCAGCTGATATTTTGCGCTTTGCGTTTCTTTAATTACGAGTCAGTGCCGATTAAGCTGGTTATTTTTTGCACGAAACCGACGAATTTACAATTTTTAGAAATACTGACGTATTTCAAGAAGGAAAAGTTAAACTTTTATTGTTTTTATAAAATATATAGATTTGTAAATATTCTATCCCCAAGAGAATTTGTAAGAAATGTAATCATTTTTGGTAATACAAATATCAAAAGTATTATTTATTTGACAGCAATATTGGCTGAATAATGGTTGAATATTGATCGAGTATTGGCTGAATAATGATCGAATATTGGTTGAATATTCATGCAACGTTATTTTTCTTAACAGTATTATTAAATATGGTAATAAAAAGTAACAATATTAAAACGTACACGAATTGATACTTATATACGTGATATTTGACTATTTATAAATTTATTTCAATATTTTCTTTTTTTTTAACTTGTATAAAAATTGTATATTTTTCTGAAAGGTTATTTAATTACCGCTGCGAAATAAATAATATTTTTATATTTGTATTACCAAAAATAAAATTGTAAAAATAGACCATATTTGCCTTATTTTTCATTTATTACAATGTTGAGTTCCAGTTTTGATCGACATCGACAGACTTCATAACTCGTATATGTATAAAGAAAAACAGAATATTTGCACTATTGAAAAGCTTTAGAATTAAAAGAATGTTTTATTCGCTATTTTACTATTTTTTTTTTTTTTAGCTACATCTCTCTGCGAAGCGTAGAGAAAATATATAGAAATTCTTCACTAACGGCAGAAGTGATGTTTAAGATAATATTTAATAATTTGTGGTATTCAAATATAAAATTGTTCCCATTAAAGACTAAAAAATATTTTTACCTGTTCAGATATGCATACAACAAAAAATTTCCTTTTCTGAACATTACCCTCAATCGTTTATTGATTTTACGCTCAAAGCTTGACCAATTTACTCTACGAAGCAGATAATACCTTTCTTGACCAGAGTTCTTACTAACTCTAAAAATCTAGCTCATCTATACCCGTCAATAAAAAAGGCAAACTATCATTTAAGGGCAGCAGTCATCGTCGCGCACAATATAGTTCCGGGCAAACTAAAAAGCATAAAGAACCGTTAACCCGGAAATACATCAGCGGGCGATAAGAAGCGGGGCCGCCGGGTCAGATAAAAAGTCCAAGATAGCCGCGGGGCGGCGCAGATAAAGATAGAAAAGTCAGATAGCAGGAAGCGAGAACTGTTTAAACGACGGGGCGAAAGCGCGCGCGCGGCAGGCATTAGGCGACAACGGATATAGGGTCGTCAGCCCCGGTTACGCTAAACTGCCCGTGACTGCCCGAAAGTGTCGCGAGGACCCCGAGCGGTTATTGGATTCCACCCCCGGCTCGCCTAATGGATCCATAATCACCGGGGCGAATTAAAGCCTCCCTTTGTACCCGTTCCCGTGGCTTTTTAGCGCTTGACGCCGCCGCTGCTGCGTCGCTTCGCTGCCGTTTCCTGCATTTTTTAGAGATACCGTTTAAATGTCAAAGTTTCGTAGCGAAGGAATTATATATGTCGAACAATACATACAACAATGTGGTATACTGCTCGAAGAATTTTTTAAATTCCTTGTACTGACAGAAGAAATATAGTAAAAATTACCGTACTGTCTAGTAAAGCCACCACAGACCGTCAACACCGAAAAAATTACTATACTTTATAAGAAATTGTACTGTATACTGTTCTGTAACTTTTCCTATATTTACAGTAAAATTCCCTATATATGTGAGAAATTTTACTATGCTGTTTGGTCAATTTTCCTATAAAGTATGATAATTCTTTTGATTTTGACAGTCTGCGGTGGCCTTACCAGGCACTATGACAATTTTTACTAAACTTTTCTCTCATCGTGCTGTTTTAAATCCTCGCCGAACCCGCGGACTCTGCCCGCCTCGTCGGGAGATCGGTTAAAATCAAAGAAGAAACGAAGGAAAGCAGAGAGAAATCCGAAAGGGAAATTCGACAAAACGCAAGAGTCAACGTTGCCAAGTGGAGCGGCTGAAGTAATTCCGGCGTACGTAGACGCGCGCGCACTTTGCGCGCCGCGCCGCTCCCAAGGCGCGCGCTCCATACACCACTCGGCCCGCCAGCCCGGAGAATGAATAAGCCCGAGTAAGAGAGCGAGAGAGAGAGAGCAAACTCGGGACACGATGATGAGTTCGGATGCAACGAGAGACCCTCGGATTTAATACCCGTATATACGAACGACGAGACTCTCTCTCGCTCGAACCTCGGGCTCGCTTTCTGGCGCGCTCCTTCTCCCGGTTCATTCCCTTCGTTTCCTCGTTTTTTGGAGCGGAGTTTTCGAGCTGCCGCCGCTGCTCTCCTGCTCCTTTTTGTTTTCGCAGTTTTCCTTCCTTCTTGTTCTCGAGAATTGCGTTTGCTGAAATCGTGCGGGATGCACTGGGGATAGGATGAGTTTCGCTGGGAAATAGTCGTTTTTTGGACACCGAGGAGTTTCGAAAGGCTTTTGTTGTTAATTAATTAGTGAATTTAGGCGTAAGTGCATAGTTTTGAATATATAGAACGTCGTACCTGAGTGAAAAACTTTTTTTTTTTAATTAATTAAGGCAATGGACGTGAGAATGTACATCAGAAATGCTTAAATGAATGGATTTATTATTCCCAAGCAGAGCATACCATCGGCTTAGGGCAAGTAAAACTGTTGTAAAAGACTTCACTTAGTATCAATCTTTAGCCCGACGGAAAATCTAAATATAGACGCTCTGCGTTTATAAAGCTATTTTTCATGCCTTTAATAGATCTACTTCTTCCTCGTCACTAACGTGTTTCATTCATCCACGCTGTTTGTTTGGTTTTGGAAATGTTACAGGGAACAATAGAATTAAATTTTTACAGTTTCGTTATTGTTACATCATCACATCATTATTCTTAAATAACTTGATCTGTCATTCAATATAAATCGAGAATGTAAAAGTAGAACGCTCACAGAGACCAGCAATAAATTGGCAAAACGTCAAGAGTATACCTATATTAGACCTTCCGTACAAGACTTCTTAATTCAGCGAACGAAACTTAATACTTTCAGCAGACAAAGAATCTCGCTACAGTCATAAGAATCCGAGAAAAACCCAAAGGCGGAACGCTCGAAAGAGCCGCAAAAACTAACGTCCCGCTCCACAAACCGAAAACAAAAGATCTCCCGCGCGTCTCCTCCCAAATATCCGCAAAATCATGAATTTCCCTCGAAGCCAAAGCTGCGCAATAAGCCCCTGCGCACGGCAGCCGAACATGCACGGGGGTCAGGGACGCCGCCGCGAGAGTTTCGCGGTCGAGGCGGATTCGTCTGTTTGCCCGGCTCAAATGTTGACCGGCTTCCGAGAGGCAGTATACTGCTCGAGAGAGGACTCCCCCGTGGGGCCCCAAGTCGACAGCCGTTCGAGCGCGCGAGGCGCTTTTCCCTTTTCCTTTTGCTTCCCTTATGCGATGGATACGGCTGATTTTACTTCGCTGAGGGAGGAATTTTTATCGGCGAGCTTTTCGATCGTTTTTCCGTGAATGATCGTTGGTAAAAGTGTGCTCGTTTTCTAGCTTTTATTAGCTAGTAATTGTAATGTTCCCCCGCGCGGTTAATGGCCAAGTCGGTGATTAAACTCTGTGTTTGTACATCAAGATTAATTTGTCGTAGGAGATCATAATTATTTTTTCGCTTCAGAATATTCGTTCGTTGGGATTTCGTATCTACAATTTATTACATCATTATGCTTTTCGTTATCTACACTGTTTTCAAATTTGTCTATTTTCCCGTTTTATCTTGCTCTCGGCTACTGTTTTATGTATCTCGTTCCAGATAAGTTTCGAAGCAAGGTAACTTTTATCTCCTTCCGATTACTCGTGTATGTGCAGTGCAGGTCTGGGTAACGACTGACAATGGGGCTTTAAATGGAGTTGATTCTAATTACAGAAACTTCACACTCGATTGGCGCTTCGTTTTAACGCGAACGTATAGTGGTTGTACAGAATTAACTACCTTTTCGAAGAAATAACACGGTTCTTTCTTTCAGTCGTCCCAGCTTCAAATGCATTGATTTAGTTTTCCAATCTAGAGATTGAGAAAAATTTTTTGTAAAAATTAAGATTTTTCTTTTTTAAATTACTATTTTAATAGTACTCGGAGGACAGACTCATATTTTAATCATTTTTACAGCAATTTTAGTATTTTTTGCAATATATTTCGTATATTTTACGATAATTTCAGTAAATTTTACTATTTAGTTTGTAAAATTTACTGAAATTATCGTAAAATATGCGAAATAAACACTGAGAGAAAAAAAGGAGTAAAAATTACTATTCTGTATCGTAACTTGAGATATGAGAAGAAAAAAAAAGATTTT
>JAWWML010018234.1:0-20323 GCA_035047165.1 Ormyrus rosae
AGTGACTTTTTGTAACGATATCCCTACAGGATATCAAAAAAAGTTGGTGTACTCTTAGAATCAGTCACTGTGTATAAGAAGTATAATTTGTTATTAATTAATTTATGTATTTTTCAGGTCAATTTTGCAAGAGACGAAAATGGGTATCATACCCCCTTAAGTGACAGCCAGTTTGGCCCGGGCCAACTGAACTGTCACGATATAAAAAATTACTTTTATAATATATAAAATATAAAAGAGCTTTGCGCATAGAATTCCAAAAATTCTGTTTTTTAGGACTATAAAATAATAAAATAAATAAATTTTATTTACTTTTCATTAAATTCTAAAATAGACACATACAATTAAAATAATACAAAAATAAATAATTATGTTGTTAAAATCAATGGTTTTTAATAAATCTCGGAGATAATATTGGAACCACAAATTAGTTTGGAGGAAGCGCCAATGAATTGGCAGCGGTTTTAATATATGCCAAATATCATCATCCATGCAGTGGAGGCGAGTTTAAGAAGCAGACGATGCGGCACCCGTATCACTATTTACTTTTAATTTGATGTACGCATTTGTCATTATCAAAAAAATAATGCTTAGCAATATTGTTCCTAAACTATTTTTGACATATCGGCATATTTATAGCTAAACTTTGATTTCCAACAAAAATATCGGTAAAAAAGCTGTTCAAGTCGTAATAAACGATAGCGTAATTCAAAAATGCTCAAAATCACCTTTTATTCTTCTTCTTATATATATATATATATATATATATAGTTGTGTTGATTTTCGGTCCGAATCAAGTTTTCGGACAACGGAAAAGAGCAAATGAGATAGCTGACTCTTCGTTGTGAATTTAATAGAAGGGAAAGTAAAAGGTTTTGCGTTTTGTTTTTACTTGACGAAGGAATTCTTTCACTTGCGTCGAGTTTATTAAAAATTAAACAAAAAAAAATACAACTTGAAAGAGAGAATAAACTTAATTATAATTAGATTATAAATTTAAATTGGAAGAGAAATGATTGATTTGCCGGTACCACAGGTCGCGAATCGACCGCGTGACTCGAGTAAGTGTGCTCAGTCGTGAGCCTAGAAAACGAGCGCAAAGTCGCCGAAGCGACCGCTCCGATCGAGCGTTACCGAAAAAGAGAATTCGCTCGGCTCGCGAACGCTAAGTGCGATTGTCCGCAAGGGTCGAGCAATCCGCCGCTGAGTGAGAGAGGGGGTATCGCACCACCGCGAAAGTCACCTCAAGGGTTGAGGTAGTTCCCCGAAAAATAAACAGAATAACGCGTGATTTGAGGAATGCGGCACAAGCTCGGCTCAGCGGCGAATTGCTCTACAAGGACCAGCGGTGCTCAAATATTTAATTGGCATGATCGAAATTCGGGATTAAGGGTTCTCAAATAAGGAGTTAACCCGAAAGTCGAACAAGTTGAGAATTGCTTTCCTACAGATTTCTATGCAGCACACATCCCGTGAAGTTAGTTACACTTACTGATATTTATAATATTGTACTTTGCTCGCGCGAATTTGAATCAAAATTGTTGATCTTCTTCACAGTGGTGTAAGGATATGCGGAGCAGGTTATGTAAATGAATGTCCACGTGCCTCTGATTTTCGCGTATTTATTTGACATTTGCCTTACAATAATTTCTTAATGAAACTACATCTAAAGAGGCGCCTGCAACTATAAAGAAAATAAATGGATTTGTTTGATTTGTTTAATCAATGAATGTGTTGCAGACAGAAATTAAATTAATAATGAATAGTCCTCTTTCGCTTAGACTTTTGTGTTTACTTAAATTAAGTAACAAAATAAAATAATTTTTATGGTTTACCTCTTTAGCATGACTGTTATTACATAACATAGAACTTAATTATTATAATAACAATTTCGATGCTGACGGATTATCGTTGCTCACTGCTCAGACGAACGTGGATGACATGTTCGGACATCTTTTTGTATAAGTCGCGAGTTTGACTCTTTAGTTTAAAAGGACATGTGTCGACTCTCGTTTCAGTCAATTCAGCGCTTATAATCTTTGACGCGGTACATTTAAATATATAATTATTAACAGAAATAAATACTTAAAGAAAAATAATTAATTCTCACTCCTCCTTAATTATTTTTCTTCTAAGGTACTCGAATGTTTGACGTACTAGAGCCTTCGTGAGTATATCAGCTAACTGTTCGGAACTTCTTATATGTTGGACTTCTATGGTTTTTCCAAGGTGTTCCTGAATGAATTTCCTTACTATCTCAATATGTTTTCTTCCCTTAGTGATTTTGCCTTCATTTGTATTATGTAACCAATGAATAGCAGATTTATTGTCTACATACAAAGTCGTGGGTTGATTAACATCAATTATACCTAGTTCTTTACTTATTCTACGGATTCAACTTATGTCGTCAATAGAGGACACATCAGCTCTATATTCGGCCTCAGCTGTAGATTTTGCCACTAGCTTCTGTTTTTGGGTATACCAAATTATCGAAACTCCTCTAAGGATAACTACTCCAGTGGTTGAGTGTCCTGTCGTTGGATCACCTGCAAAGTCTGAATCCGTATAAGCGATCATCTTGTCATTCCCATCGAAGCTTATTCCAAAATGCTTAGTGCCTCGAAGGTATTTGAATATTTGCTTGATTATCTTCCAGTGACATGTCATGGGATTGTTCATGAAACGATTTAGATAGTTCACAGCAAAACTGATGCCCGGACGAGTAATAGTAGCTAAATACAATAGACTACCTATCACTTCACGGTAGGGTACTGATTTTTCTAGTGGTTTATTGTTTACTAGATTTTCTTCTTTCGGAATCATGCTCTTTTCGATTGGTATGTGCACTGGATTTGATATATGGAGATCGAAGCGCTTGAGAATCTTCTCAGTGTATTTTGATTGATTCGCACATATAACTTCAGTAGGTTTCTTCTCGATTTCCATATTTAAGTATGACAGCTTGTTTTTAGATATTATGTCGAAAGTAATTTCAAATTTTTCTTTTAATTTGCGTAGTACTTCAATTAATTTTTGTTTGTCTTTGCCTATTGCTAATCCATCATCTACGTATACCACAATGATGACACTTTTGTCTTGATTATAATACATACATGGATCGTCGTCGGTGTTTTCGAAACCAAGCGAGTTTAAGTAGGTAGATAATTCTTCGTTCCAATCTTTAGCAGATTGTTTCAACCCATAAATGTTCTTATTTAGTTCACAGACTCTGCTTGTACCATCATCGAATCCTTCCGACTGAATCATGAATAATTTTTCTTTAAGACAACCATGCAAGTAGGCGGTCTTTTTGTTGAAGGTCATAATTTCCTTGTAGTTCGATGCTGCTACACTTAATATGAATTTGATTGATTCATGATGGGCGACCGGACTGAATGTCTCATAGTAGTTAACGCCATGTAAGTTAAGTTTCCGACGTCAATTTCTGACGAAAAAAAAAAATTTCATATTCGCCTTTTTTTTCTCGACGGATATGAATTTGTAGGCTCAAAATACATAATCCTACAAATTTTCGTCAAAATCGAAGTACAGGAACTTGACCTTAAAGGTATTTAAAGGGGCAAAATGAGCATTTTTTTTCTTTTTGGAAATAATTAGATTTGCCTTCTTTTCTCACCCTTTTATTGTTTTTGGGAGCCCTGAAGACAATCTTGTGCAGTTTTGGCAAAATCGAAGTACCGGAGCTTGCCCTAAAGGGCGTTTAAGGCGGCAAAATGAGCGTTTATATTTCAAAGCGAAACTAATAAGATTCGCCCTTTATTCATAATGTTTTATCGTTCTTGGCAGTCCCGCCGACAATCTTATGCAATTTTATCCAAATCGAAGTACAGGAAGCTGCCCTTCGGCAAGTGTCGAATGTCGACGAAAATAAAAATTTCTTATTCGCCTTTTGTTCTCGACGGATATCAATTTGTAGGCTCCAAATACCAAATAAAATGATTATTATTTTTAAAAAAGGAAACTAATAAGATTCACCTTTTTTTCTCAACGTTTTATCGTTTTTGGCAGTCCTGCCGACAATCTTATGCAATTTTATCCAAATCGAAGTACAGGAAGCTGCCCTTCGGCAAGTGTCGAATTTCGACGAAAATAAAAATTTCTTATTCGTCTTTTTTTCTCGACGGATATCACGGATACTTATAAGCTCAAAATACATATTCCTACAAATTTTCGTCAAAATCGAAGTACAGTGGCTCTACATTTTAATTATTCCTTTTTCACCTGCTTTTATGTTGATAATCTATTTAAGCAGATAAATGTCTTCTGCAAGTATTCAAAGGAAAAGTTTTAAGTTAAATGTTACTTTCAGTCTGCATAACAAACTCTATTGTGTATAAACTTAATAAAAAAAAAATTAAAGTCAGTTACATTTGTTAATTAATACACATTTATTGTTAAATAAATAATGATTTTTATTTCATAAATTGCATACTTTAGGCATCACTAAATTATTTGTCAAACATTCTAATGTATAATTTTTAATAAAAACAGTACAGTCGGTTGAAAAGCTTCATTATTAAATAAACATATTCAATAAAGTTTTGATCTTTCAGCATCATTTCTATTTAGCTCTAAAAGAAAAAATCTATGCGTTTATCACAAATGCCTAAGCCATACCTATAAATCAAGGCTTACACGGAGAAAAAACCTCAGTTATCGTTACTGAACTTGTTCAGTAGCTGATGCAAATTAAATTATCAGAAACTTTAACATTTGTTGTTTTTCTCCTTTACTCACTATTGTGAGAATAACATAAAAGAGAAAAACGTATCATAAGGTCTAAGGATAAAAATACGCCCCAAATTTCGAATTTTATAGTTTATTTCAACAAATATTATTTGACAAAATTATCAAAAAATTCCGTTTTTCAATATTTGTTGCAATTTGTGATTACTATTTGTTACAAAATACTTGTTTATTCAAGTGAAAAATTCAGACTTCGGCCGTATTCCTATCATTACACATAATTTGATGTAATGTCCTTTTCTAAATTATTCCGTATGAGCTCCGGCTCATAGGGGTGGTTTAGGATTAACAGGCCCAAAAACTAACTTATGAAATAAAATTTTTGCAAAGCTTTTTCTGAACATAAAAAATAAATTTATAGCTAAATGGTTGCATTCGTCATAAAATGTATCATTGAATCTGTGAATTTCTTTTTCTTTTGCTTTTTGAAGATAAAAGAATACATATCAACCAACATTTTGTCTCTGAAAGAGGTAGTCTTTAGAAATATCGGAATAAACCAGAATGTGGCCGATAACATTTAAGCAGATGCAGAATCGCTCATTCATTAGTTGTCTGTCTGTTTCTCTATTTCAAGATTATACTTCGCGGATCGTGGAAACTCACCTATTGATATCACTCATATTAGGCTGTATAAATCAGTGAAGTTTTGAGAAAATTATACACCTTATTAATAATGATACCAGCAGATGGCACTTCGCTAACCACAAACAAAGTAGAGAGCTGAAGTAGATAAATAAGCAGGCAACTAAATAATTCATCAAGCCATTAAAAATGAAAAGCGAAAATATAAAACCGAACGAAATAGTTCAAGCTATTCTGCATCTGCATCAAAATTTTACCGCAAATATGGATTTATTCTTGCAGTTATGAAATAAGTCCTCATACAGGGACAAAGTATGGATTGATATATGCAATTACATATTCAACAACATAAAAAAAAGAGTTTACTGACTCACGAACTAAACTTAAATATTTAAAAAAATTGAATGGTATTTACGTATACCATCGTAGTAAGATTATGATAGAATTAAAAAAAGGCGTAAAAAAATAATAAATAAAATAAAAATGTGAAGGAAACCTAAAAAAATGATAAAAACATTAAAAACAGTAAAAAAAATTAAAAAAATACAAAATAGAAAAAAAAAATTTAAAAACAATAAGAAATATTAAAAAAAAATATAAAATATAAAACAGAAAAAAAAACAAACAAAAAAAATTATAAGAGTGCACACAATCAATTATTACAAGTAAGCTAATAATTATCCTGCGAAAAGTTATAGCCAGTGAAGAGGATGATATCGGAATATTTCGGCATTGCTTGATTGGGAGGGATTATAATGAGATTCAGCGGCGTCCGCATGACATGCGGTTCCTCTCAAAATCTTCCTTATTGACCCGAGGTAGCCCCTCGTATTGACCAGTCATTCCGTAGACGGAGTTTGGCCGGCGAATAATTATGCTGAGAAAAGTTACATTCACTGGATGTTACAATCTGCATATTTCGGCTTTCTTATGCTCGGAGCAACGGCTTCTCGTTAGAAAGAAACTGGATCGCACTATTTTATGACCGAGCATAAGAAAGCCGAAATATGCAAATTCCGTCACCTCCAGTGAATGTAACTTTTCTCAGCATAATTATTCGCCGACCAAACTCCGTCGACTGAACGCCTGGTCAATAACGAAGATTTTGAGAGTAACCACATGTCATCCAGATGACGCTGAATCTCGTTATTGCTTCACAGGCTGAAAAATGCCGAAAAATGCGAAAATTGTCTACTCGACTGGCTGTAACTTTCCCTAGCATAAACATTTGCTTCCCAAACTTGATATGCAGAATGCTTATTTAATCTGTAAGAGGCTGGGAGCAACGGCTTCTCGTCAGAACGAAACAGGATCGCACTATTTTATGACCGAGCATAAGAAAGCCGAAATATGCCGATTTGTCACATCCAGTGAATGTAGCTTTTCTCAGCATAATTATTCGCCGGTCAAACTCCGTCGACTAAACGTCTGGTCAATAAGGAAGATTTTGAGAGTAACCACATATCATCCGGACGACGCTGAATCTCGTTATTGCTTCACAGGCTGAAAAAATGCCGAAAAATGCGAAAATTGTCTACTCGACTGGCTGTAACTTTCCCTAGCATAAACATTTGCTTCCCAAACTTGATATGCAGAATGCTTATTTGATCTGTAAGAGGCTGGGAGCAACGGCTTCTCGTCAGAACGAAACTGGATCGCACTATTTTATGACCGAGCATAAGAAAGCCGAAATATGCAGATTCAGTTACCTCCTGTACTTCGGATTTTCACGAAAATTTGTAGGAATATGTATTTTGAGCCTACAAATTGATATCCGTCGAGAAAAAAGGCGAATAAGAAATTTTTATTTTCGTCGAAATTCGACACTTGCCGAAGGGCAGCTTCCTGTACTTCGATTTGGATAAAATTGCATAAGATTGTCGGCAGGACTGCCAAGAACGATAAAACGTTATGAAAAAAAGGCGAATCTTATTAGTTTCCCTTTGAAACCTAAATGTTCATTTTGTCCCTTTAAACGCCCTGAAGGACAAGCTCCTGTACTTTGATTTTGCTAAAATTGCACAAGATTTTCGGCAGGACTGCCAAGAACGATAAAACGTTATGAATAAAAGGCGAATCTTATTAGTTTCCCTTTGAAACATAAACGCTCATTTTGCCCCTTTGAACGCCCTTTAGGACAAATTCCGGTACTGCAATTTTGCTAAAACTGCACAAGATTGTCTTCAGGGCTCCCAAAAACAATAAAACGGTGAGAAAAGAAGGCGAATCAATTTTATTTTCCTTCAGAAAAAAATAGTCTTTTTATCCCTTTAAACGACCTGAAGGACAAGTTCCTGTACTTTGATTTTGTCAGAGCTGCTAGGAACAAGAAGACGTTGAGAAAAAAGGCGAATCTTAACAGTTTCCCTTCTGGAAAAAAGTGCTCATTTCGCCCGTGCATATGCGGTCTGAAGGGCAAGTTCCTGTACTGCTAATCGGGCAAAACTGCACAAGATTGTCGGCAGAACTGCCAAGAACAATAAAACATTAAGAAAAAAAGGCGAATCATATTAGTTTCCCTTTGAAACATAAATGCTCATTTTGCCCCTTTAAACGCCCTTTAGGACAAGCTCCTGTACTTTGATTTTGCTAAAATTGCACAAGATTGTCTTCAGGGCTCCCAAAAACAATAAAACGGTAAGAAAAGAATCCGAATCTAATTATTTTCAAAAAGAAAAAAGATGCTCATTTTACCCCTTTAAATGCCCTTAAGGTCAAGTTCCTTTACTTCGATTTTGACGAAAATTTGTAGGATTATGTATTTTGTGCCTACAAATTGATATCCGTCGAGGAAAACGGCGTATATGAAATTTTTTTTTTCGTCGGAAATTGACGTCGGAAACTTAAATTACATCAATTTTCATGACACTTTCATGAATTTAAATGCTGTAAAGTTTATTTTGCTTAAAAGTATTACTTTAATGAGACAAAACTAATGTGAAAATCGGAAAATTTAGAATGGTGGATTCAATATGGCGAATCAAAATTCAAATACTTTTATAAAATTTAAGAATTAGTCAAAAATGTTTCAAAATTATAAAACATTATTAAAGTAATATTTTCAAGTACAATAAACTTTGCAATCGTTAAATTCATGAAAGTGTCATGAAAATTGCAAAAAGTACGTAAAATAACAAAAATTATTGTTTTTAGGTTATGTAGAAAAAAAATATTTTATTTTCTTTATTTTGTAATAATAAAGAAAATAAAAAAAATATAAAATTATACATCTGGTGAAAATCAAAGTTAGCAAAATTATATTATAAATGCAAATGGAAAGAAAGTGTATGGAACACTTTAAGTTTGTAAGGCAAGAAGTGCATGTGCTTGTGACGTTTATAACAAAGCTCACGAGTACTTTTATAGCACTTGCCCTAGTGTGCAAAAAAAAAATAGTAAAAAAAAATTATATAGAAAAGTAATGCGAATTACATATTAAAAAAAAATAATAATAATTGAGGGCATTTTACCACCCATCTTAATGCTGAATACCCTTTATCTATTATAATCATCTGAAAATATATCTATGAAAAACATTATAAATGGTCCTCATAAAAATTAAGTTGTAAAAAGTTCTGTGCAAAAATTGAAGATAATTTATTCCAGCTGAAATCCATCTTGAAGCCCACTAGAATTTACCTAGAGATACACTTAGAATCCACGTGGATTTACTTAAAGTCGATGCAGAAATCCACACATAAATTCTCCTAGAATCCACGTATAAATCTACGTGGATCTGCAAAAA
Source organism: Ormyrus rosae (assembly GCA_035047165.1). Lineage (NCBI taxonomy): Eukaryota > Metazoa > Arthropoda > Insecta > Hymenoptera > Ormyridae > Ormyrus > Ormyrus rosae. Next base: position 9,098 of record JAWWML010018234.1, read on the forward strand.
TCAATGGTTAAATCAACGCAAAAATCCTCCTGGAATCCACGTAGAAATCCACCTAGAATAAATTTAGAAATCCACATGGATCCACCTGGAATTCACGTGGATTGGATCCACGTGGAATCCACTTCAATCGTCGTGGAATCGATGTAGAATCCACGTAGAAATCACTCTGATTTCCACTTGAAATTTCATCTGGTTTTTTGCAACCAGGACGTCTTGGACATTTATCAATTCAATTATCAGAAAAGGGCAATTAACAAACAATATGATGGTTGTTTTTAAATTTATTGTAGTGCGGTAGACACTGCTCGCCAAAGGATAAATGTGGAAACAAATATGCGGAATAAGTAGGGTCGTAAATATGCGTCATGTAAAGTCTCTTCCTTGATTTACAATAGAACTGTGTTTGAAAATCTGTTACGGATTACTACTATTTATATTTGTTAATTCGCAGGAATACTATAGATAATGTTAAAAAAGTTAATTATTGAACATAAAATGGCAGCATATTTGTGCAAATGCGGTATTTGAAGCCTAGTCACCGACTATGATTAATTCAATTATAGTACAAGGGCATTGAACAAATACTGCGATTGTTCTGTTATGATTTGCTAGATGGCTATATTCTACTCGCTGAAGGATAAATGAGGAAAATAAAGAGAAAGAATAATTGCGGTTGTGAAATTGTAGCATATAATATCTCTTTATTGATTTATGATCCAACTACTGTAAAAATGCAGTTAAATATTACTGTGATTCCTATTATTTAATTCGCAGGAATACAGTAGGAAATACTTGCAGCATGATAAATTACTAACATTAAATTGCAATCTAACTGGGGTAATGCTTGCAGAAAGATAATTATCGATCATAAAATTACAGATTAATTGTGGACGTGGAAATGCGTTAATTGTAGCCTCGTCTGTGACATTTATCAATTTAATTATCAGGGAACTGTGTTTTTTGCTGTTTGATTCTCCGATATATGATAGATACTGCTTGTAAATCTTCGTTCGATCTTCGACTATGAAGTATTTATTAATCTGCAGGATTGCTTAGTAAATACTAGTTGGAGGATAAATGAGGAAGACGAAATAGCAAAAAAGATTGTTATTTTTCAATTCGCTATAATGCTTAGTGTAGTGTATGTAAACGGAGCGCGCGTCGCGCGCTCTCGCTGTACATTCCAAAGATTAAATAAAAGTCAGTAGTTCTTCAACCACAACAGAGTGAGGACTTATTTAGCTCCCTTTCCTATCTCCTCGCGTACATATACAATACTTAGCATCATAATTGGTGTCGTCTAAATGTGGCGTATAAAGTCTCGTCATTTTTCTACAATCCAACGCAGCTAGAAATACAGTTATGAAATACTAAGATTTCTACTTATTTATTCGCATGAATGAGGTAGATAATGAAGGAGGATAAATTACGAACATAAAATTGAATATTAATTAGAGACGTGCAAATGCGTTAGCATTCCAATTAGGGTCGTATAAATGTGGCCTAGTGTAAATCCACCTGTGGTAGGAATGCAATTAAGTGTAGGGTACAGACAGAAAAAAAGTTCTTTATTTTATGTTCTACATGTGTAGAAATGGAACTATATTTTAATTACATAAAAATAAAGGAAGAAAAACGTTTTCAGCTATTTCAATCACATTTGAAAGTTTTATTTTAAAAAGTGATCAAAAAAGGTCTTTATTCAAAATGTCTGTTACGGGGCAATTATGAGATTCACCAGAAAACTCAAATTTTTTAATACTTTGTGCCAAGACCTACAACTTTACACAAGCTTTTATTTTTAAACTCAGAAATATAATTTTAAGACCATTTTATATCTGCGAATCATAAAAAAGTGAAAAATGCTTTATTTTTAACAATGTAATTATCTATAAAAAAACTGGCCAATTATTTTAAGAACAAAAGGCTTTGTAATTTTTCGTAAACATAAAAAACACCCTTAGTGCACATTTTCATCTGGATCCAATGCAAATTGCTCCGCAGGAGATATTTGGAACATTGAAAAAATTGATTTTAAGAAAATAAAGGTTAAAGATTCTTTCATAAATACTGAAAATTTGTTTACTTGAGCAATTCGATACATGCATGTAATCACATATATTTAAAACAATAATAATAAATAAAAAACTCCCATAAATTCACTCATACAAACACCCAAAATCTCCACGAAACTCCGAAAACTCAAGGCCGATCTCTTACTCCAAATGCTTAACCGATAATACATCGATTTTAAATATTATCAATCACTCGCCAAACATACACAAACACACTTCGTAAATATACGTGTGCGCAGACACGTTATTATCGACATTATTAATATTCATTATTTCGCCGAAATCCAAAATACTGAAATCAAAACTATGCGACTTAGTTCGTTGCTGCTCGATTGCCATCCTAATGCGCACCTGTAAACAAGCTCCTTTTTGGAGTTGCCCGCATGGACGGCCTCATGACATTTCGTCGCAACATTAAGAAACATTTAGTATTTATTAGCACTAGTTTTCTCTGGTTATGATAATAATTAATGGATAATCTTTGAAGCAGCCTTCAAAGGTTTTTTGTAATATAAGTGGTAAATTGTTACCCGCGCAATAATCAAATATATGGACAATATATTGGAAAGGGCTATTAGCAATATATACGAAATACAGAGGTTAGAGATTAGTAACCAATTGGCAATAGTTTGGCAACGTACTGTTAAACTGCATCATCCAACATATGTCTGATGCATAATACTGTTTCATTTTAAATTTTTTCCTAATATTGAAAATTGCTTTAAAAGCCTCGCAGATTAACTAAATAAAAAGCAATTATAATACATAATTAAATAGAAAAAAAAAAAATTGTCCGGATTCTTTTTTTTTTTTATTTAATTATGAATTATAATTGCTTTTTATTTAGTTAATCTGCGAGGCTTTTAAAGCAATTTTCAATATTAGGCAAAAATTAAAAATGAAAAAGTATTATGCATTGGACATATGTTGGATGATGTAGTTTAACAATACGTTGCCAAACTATTGCCAATTGGTTACTAATCTCTAACCTCTGTATTTCGCATGTATTGCTAATAGCCCTTTCCAATATATTGCCCATATATTTGATTTTTGCGCGGGTAATTAATTATATAAAAATAAATGTTTATACTATTATCTGCGTATCTTGTTAGTAGGTAAGCTATGAGGTTTCTGGCTCATGAGCCACAAGCCTCATAAGGTTCTTGGGAGGGAGAGCTGAGCTAGAAGCCCAGATGGGGAGGATGGAACTGAGCTAGAGCCCAGACCTGGCGAGCATGTGGCCGGCCACCTTTGTCCGCGCGCAGGCAGCTACATGCTTGGCGCGCAGACAGCCACGTGCTCGACGCCATTGTCTGCGCGCGCTCGCCTTTGACGCGCGCAGACACGAGCATGGCTCCGCGCGGAGCTAGCCGGTACAAGCCACGTGCCACTTTCTCTCGCCGACGAGAGAAGCAATGTTAGATTTTTGATTCTCTCGTCGGCGAGAGAATCGTTTCAGGTGTTTACATTTTTCTCTTGCCGGCAAGAGATACATTTTATTTATTTTTTTTCACTTTCTCTCGTCGGCGAAAGAAGCAAATTTAGGCGTCTCTCACGGGTGAGAGAAGCAGTTTTAGGATAATATTTGATTCTCCTTTAGAGCTCCTCGTCCTCGCTGCTGCCGCTGCCCTCCGCCGTCCTCTGCTGTTGCCGCTGCCCTCCGCCGTCCTCCACCGTTGCCGTCCTCCGTCGTTGCCGTCGCCACTCCTAGTCCTCCATGCTCCTGCTCGCCGATGCCCTCCGCCGATGCCGCCGCCGCGCCACGTGATCCGCCATATTGGACTTCGTCGTGTTTCGACGCCGCTGCTGCCAACCTAAAAAAAAAAGTTCACTAGAAAATTCGTTAAGATAAATTCGCGAATATTCTATTAAATAAATTAATTTAATAAGTGTCATATAATTTTCAATAAATTACTGAATAAATTATTGAAAATTATATGACACTTATTAAATTAATTTATTTAATACAATATTCGCGTATTTATCGTGACGAATTTTCTAGTTAGAAAAAATTGTTCGCGAAGGATCGAGGTTTCCAGAAATCGATCGTTGCGAATTTCCAACGGTCGATTCGCGAATCTTCGTTCCTTCGCGTATGAAAAGGGAGGCTCCTTATGGAGCAGCTCCAGGAACTCCTGGAAATGTTGCAGCGGCAGAACGAGGAGCAGCCTCTGATGGTACAGGACGACGAGGACGACGACGACGATGATTCCATGGCCCTCCTCATGGACCTGGAGGAGCGGTGGGGGAAGGGGGAAATGTCCTTCGTTTGGCAGCAGCAGCAGCAACGAAATTTTTTCCATCTTTCGCTGCTGACGTTATGGTAACTTGAAATTATTTTTCTTAGTCATTATAAAATAATAAACGTAAAATTTTTCGTTTTCTTTTTTTGACAGGATACGCCGCCAGCGTCTGCTGCTGCTTCCCCGGCCATCTCGCCTGCGCTGCCACCTTCGCTCCCGCCTGTGCCGCAATCGTCCTCGCAGCCGCTGCTCCCGCCGATGCCGCCCGCGTCGCCACCGATGCCGCCACCTTAAAATGAAAATGTAAGTAATTTTTAATCTTTTGTGTGAATGTATGTGTATGTGTGAATGTATATGTAAGTGTGTGAATGTATGTGTGAGTATGTGTATGTGTGATGGATTGAGCGATGTGCAGCTCCACCACCATCTCTACCACCGCAGCAGCAGGATCTCCAATGGCTGGTGGAGCTGCTGAAAAATCCGCCGCCGCCACCACCACCATCACCACCAGCGCCCCATCCACCATCTTGTTCGGGGTCGCAATTAGATAATGTAAGTATTTTTTATTTTTTTTTTTTATTTAATTTTTATGTTATTTATTTTGTGTGTGTGTGTGTGTGTGTGTGTGTGTGTGTGTGTGTGTGTGTGTGTGTGTGTGTGTGTGTGTGTGTGTGTGTGTGCGTGCGTGTGCGTGTGCGTGCGCGTGCGCGTGTGCGTGTGCGTGTGCGTGTGCGTGTGCGTGTGCGTTATTATATTTTAATTCGTTTCTTTTTTTTTTCAGCTTACCTTGGATTATTTGGTGGAGTTAGTAGAGCGGCCGCCTCCACCGCCAAAGTTCTCGCCTCCACCAGCGTTGTCACCGCTGCCGCCAGCTTCGCCCCCTCCACCAGCGCTGGCACCATCGTGCATGAATATTTGATTTCATTTGTGTGAATGTAGATGCGCGTGTGTTTGTGTGTGTGTGTGTGTGTGTGTGTGTGTGTGTGTGTGTGTGTGTGTGTGTGTGTGTGTGTGTGTGTGTGTGTGTGTGCGTGTGCGTGTGCGTGTGTGTGTGTTTTTTTTTTTGCTTTTTTTTGGAATGGCGGCAAAAAAAATCTTTTTTTTTATAGCTTATTTGTTTTTGTTTTATCGCAAATTTTCGATTCTTGAAAAACTTAATTTTAATTTTTTTTAATGATTGGATTGAGATATTTCAATCGAACAAAGACCATTTTAAAGAGCATAAAAATAACTATAAAATTAGAGGAAAAAAAATTACTCCAGCTTTTATGATTCTTTTGTTTTTAACAAAAACGTGTTCTTTTGTTTTTAACAAAATCGTGTTTTTTTTAAGAAGCTTATAATTCTTAATTTAAATTATCAATTGCTCTGAAAAAAATGTTGGTAATTAAGAATATATGTAGCTATAATCTGTAAAAATTTAAAGCCATTTTGTCAATTAGTTTTTGAATAAAAAGCTGAAAACCGAAAAAAACGAGTTTTCTTTCTCAAACGATTACGGAAGTAAACAGACTTTAAATTACTTGAAATTTTTGGAAAAGGCAGATCTTTTATGTGTTCAGAGCTGTATAGTTTTTCTGCTTATGAAACTTATTAGTTCAAAAGATATGTAAATTTTGTTTATTTTGTTTCAATTTTTTGAATAGCTGTATCTTAGTGAATGATCGATCTCTTTCAATGATCGACTACTTATTTTTTTCGTTTTTAACTAAACTTTCGAAATTAAAAAGAATTTTTGAAGTTCATCTACTAGTTTTTGTTTTATAATGATTTTAAGTTATGTATGATATCGCGATTATATATATAACATAGTACTGTCATATTATTATTATTATTATTATTATTTTATTATGACTTTTTACATTAGTTTTAGCAATATAGTTTAAATAAAATATAAAAAATTACTTTTCTGTGACTAATATTAGTTAGAGAAAATTCAATTTGCTTGAAATTTTTATTGAATTTTTTCAAAACGAAGATAGCATGAAAAGGTAACACCAAGTTAAAATCACCTTTATGCTCTTGTATTGAACATTATTTTTTTATACGACTTATAAGAGCTTGATTTGGTGCATGATTTTTATTCAAGCTGGCGCGAAATCGACCTTTGAGCAATGAATTTCAAAAATTCTGTTTTTTGGGACTTTAAAATATTCCAATAACAAAATTTATATCTAAATTTTGTTAGCTTTTCATTAAATTCTAAAATGAGCATATAAAAATAAAATAATAATAAAAACGAAATAATAATGGAACACTAAATTAGTTAGGAGGAAGCTAGCTGCAAATGACTTGGCAGCGGTTTTTTTTTGTAGAGCAAATAAATTAATCGCACTTTTAAGTGCCTTGCATTTCATTGACTTCGCTTACCCGGTCCTTGCCTACAAAGCCCCGGATACCGCCACTCTCCGAGGGAGTACGACCACGACGGTCGTACTCGAGCTGAGAGACCGAGCCCGGCAGAGAACGGTCGGAGCAGTGCATAGAAGCTAAGGCTACGTACGCAGCACATCGAAGAAGCGAGAGGCTCCGATCTCTCGCGTTGCAGCGGACCGCGGCGAGAGAATATTCCGTCAGAAAATCCATCCCGATACAAGCCTTATCTTAATAATTTGCAAAATTTTTGTTGTTAATGTCATTTTCTATGCTTTCATTGTTTATATTATCAAAACCATATGCGAAGTGCACGGTTACAAGCTATATGGTGTATAATGCGCTCGCCAGTCTCGCGCCGCCTGTTACCCGCGTATCAAGTTTTGTCGTAGCGAGACGTATTCGAAGAGTTCGAATCTAGAGATTTATTTTATAAGTGCAAAGTCCCATATTAGCAAACGCTACATTATAGTCTTCATACTGTTTTTTTAGTTTTTGATATTCACTTTCCAGAATATTATTCTTTCTATATAAAACTTCTATGAAATTATTCTTTTTATTAATTTCATTTTCAAAACTTGCAATCATAGCACGTCTCTTTTCATTTTCATCTAAGGTTAGGTTTATGTCTTCATGTTGATTGCAAATTACCATTACTTGTGTCAAATAATTTACTCTTTTATTTCTACTAAAGTCATTGTTGTAGAAAACACTGTCACACAAAATGCAAAAAACTGTACTATTTGTCTCTTTTCCTTTACTCTTTATTGAAATATCATGAGGGATTGTCTCCGGGAACAATCCTCTCGACGCCATTTTGTAATTGATACAAAAATAAATATTTAATAAAATATAGAATAGTTTGTAATAATTGATTGTTTTTAATGAATCTCGAAGGTAATATTGGAACGATAAATTAGTTAGGAGGAAGCTAAGTGCCAATGAATTGGCAGCGGTTTTTAGGTATTTAAGATAAGGTTTGGCCATATTAGTAGTTTCCAACGCCTTAGCATAACCTGCGTACAACTTAAAAACCGTTATTTTTATAAATTATTTTTTTTCTCTGTAAATAAAAATGGTACTGTCTAAAAACAATCATGCTTATACTACACTAGGTGCATTAATGCGCGCTTCGCGCGCTCTATATTTATTCCATTATACAAATACAAATTCTTCTTCCTTTTAGTTCGCATTCATCTTTATAATTTGATACAATACGATATAGTACGTGTATCCAATAAGTTATGTTTTATCTTTAATTTATGCTAAGATTAAAATTTGAGGTTAGAAATTAAATCATATATAACAAAACTAAATATCAGTGAAAATGCTTAGAGATTAATTTTAATTTTTTATTATCAAAAAACATTTTGCATGTATAGTTCCATCAATATCCTTGAAACTTGATTACAAAATTTGTTCATTTTAAATTTTATCTCTTATACTTTGACCTAACCTTACGTTACTCTCTAACCAATCAAACTAAATCTTTAAGTCAAATATAGTAACGTTATTTGAACCAATTACATGTGTTGATTAATCAGAATTAACCAATCCATTTTCGGCTTCACTTTTCCGCGATCACTTTTTTAATAGAGATATTCTGACTATTATATCTGAATTTTTTCAAGACATAAGATGCAACCTGTCGTCCTTTAAAAAATTTTAAAAATATTCAAAATGCAATAACTTTGCTTGTTAAAGGGGGTGCAGTAAATTTTTTTTTTAATTACATTTTTTTTTGATGTAAAATATAATAGAATTACAGGAAAAGTGGATTTCGATTGTGGTCCTCGTGAAAAAATACAAAAGCTGATTTTTTAAAGCTTTTTTCGTGGTTTTTGGCCGGTAACTCTCCACCGATTATTTATGCAGTAAAATTGAATTCTGCAGAAAAAAAAATACATTGAAAATATGTGGAACATCTTCAGGAATACCGTTGAACTGTTAATAAAGACCATTGCAATTGTCCATTTTTTCCGCTTTTATTTATATTTTCTTATTCGCTTATTATTTTCTTTTTCATTTTCATCCATTGGGAATATTTCATCCGCTCAAATTCAATGGAATATTATACTTAATCATAGGCTCTAACCCTATAAAATTGAAAAATTTGAAGGTTATGGACATCATTTGTAAAATATCAAGGCAGTTATTCAGTCGAGTATCTAGACGAATTTTTAGCGGGAGCTTAGGGTGAATTTTCAGCGGGATATTCAGGATGCTATCCAGAGGAATATCCGGGCAGATTTTCAGCCAGGTATTCACGAGGATTTTTAGCAGAATATCAGGGCCGATTTTTAGCAGGATGTAAGGGCGGATTTTCAGCCGGATATCAGGGCGAACTCTACTGAAAAAAATCCTGTGCTTATTTACGTGAATATTAACGTTATTAATAACGGGATTAGTAACGTGATATTATCGATCTTTTTGCTACGTTGTTAATCGCGTAATTAATTACGTTATTAAGCACCAAATTATTCACTTAATAGAAATTTAATCAATGAATAAAACATTAACCAATTCAAGTAAAGTGATACTTTATATACTTTAAATTTATTAAATTAGGAAGATCTTTTAATGTGGTGACAAAAAATATAGAATTTAAAGAACTTTTATGTTTGTAATTATTAAAAAATTCAAAATATTTAAAAAGTTTGAACTTATTTTAAATTAATATCGCTTCATACTTTTGGATTAATGAAAAAAAATAAATATACAAAAATTAATTATAAATCAAGGGACGCGAAGCGTACTTATTACATTAGGTCTTGAATTAATAATTTTTCAATCTTAGTTCTTCACCGCTAGAAATTTTTTTTAGATTTTCTGAAGTGATATAAATGTCAGATTTTCGATAAGTTTTATTTTAAAAAAAGATTTTTTGAAAATGTAATTAAAGAGATACAAGTACAAGATGAAAATTCATCTATCGGTTCATTCTGAAGTTTACGCCAAAGCAAACATTTTAAAAGTTTAATATCTCTGAACCAGATGGGCCTACAGAAGTCTGTTCGAGCCCATTTGATCAATATTAACTATAGTTTTAGTATATAAGAATTTGTTATTAATTAATTTATGTATTTTTCAGGTCAATTTTACAAGAGAAGAAAATGGGTATCATACCCCCTTAAATCATTAAATACCAAGCAAAATATAATCTTAATTGATATGGAAACATTGTAGAACATGCCTCATCAAATGCATTGAAAATTTCTTTATCATTTTCAACTAGATCCATTGCTACGTGAAAGAGGAGTAAGAAATACCTTCAAATTTTTTTAAGTCATTGAATGATTTTGCACCTTTAACACGATTTAATATCAGTTTTAAATGAAATAATTCTTTAGGCAACACGGATACTAATCTACCTAAAGTATTGCTATAATTTTTGCGCCTAATCCATTCTTTATTACTAGAAAAAGTATAATGTTCTGGTATATCAGCATAAAGTAGATTTTCAGCAAAAATATCAATTTTATTTAGTTCAAACCACGCTGCTAACGTGGTTTTTTGATTCAAACTTTTAACATCAATATTATCTTCAGAAAATATTACTTTTTGTTGATTTTCTAGCTAATTTTGTAATAGCATGAGAAATTTAACTGCTAATTTTGTAATAGCATGAGACCTTCCACATATTGACAATTCTTGGATTCGCCATGCAGCTTCCATAGGGTTCACTTATCCACAATCTATGTACTCTGAAATTTCATCAGACACTAAAGTGGTCGGATCTTTTTTTACTCATTTTAATATAAATTCTATCGTGTCCTTTGTGTAAATATTTATACAAATATTTTATACTTAATATTGATGCGTAATACCCTACATTGATGTGACAATTATATTTTGCACATTATTTAATTTATCTTTATGATCTAAAACAAATAACATATGAGCATGTGGAAGACCCCTTTTTGAAATTCAATTACATAGACATAAGCAATAATTTTACCGAACAATCCATTTAAAATATTAGCCATTAAACATTTGAATTTAAATAAAATAATCTTACAGTTAATATTGAAATATCATTAGTTGCATATCCAGAAGGGAAACTTGCTAAAACAGTTTTCAACTCTGACCAATTTAGATTAATAGCCATTGTAATAAACAAATCAGGAGTTGTACCTAATTTCCTAATAGCAGACATAGAATCTAAGAAATTTTGATGCATGTACCTAGGATTTCCAATATATGTTGACAGTAGAATAAATAAATTACCTATTCTATCGTTTTCGAAATTTTTCTTATGATTTGAAACACTTTGTAGAACATGGTCCACGACACCTTTATAGCATTCTAATAATAATATATGCTTGAATAATATACTGTTGAGTTAATCTATTACAAAATAGAATCGGACTAAAATTTGAATTTGGTCGGTAAGCTAATCTATAAGAATAATATTGTAGAGGAGTTAAATTTTTATAACTATTTTGATTTTGTTTAAAGATTGGATTCCATCCTATATCTCCTTTAGGAAACATAATTGGAAAAATCATTGGATCAATATGAAACGAAAGTTTATT
>JAWWML010018244.1:0-20307 GCA_035047165.1 Ormyrus rosae
TATTATCACTAATTTGAAAATTTACTGTATTTAATTCGATTTTGAATAAATAAACACGATTTTGACATTACTAGGATCGAGTAATAATTTTTACCGTGCTGTCAGGTTAAAATTTAATCTGATTTCAAATCATTTTTTGAGAAGGGAGTCCTGCCCCACGATTATTATGGTTTTCATGGTAATTTGGAATAGAAAATTTTGCCTGTGTATTATTTTAATATTGGATCCACAATCAGAATAAAATTCTACTATAAAAAATCATGAGATCTTATTTTACAGAAATGTATAGAAAAGATTTTGCCTTATTAATGGTCGAAAAGATACTTAAATCTCCAAGTGTCCTAGAAGTTTTATCTTAGAACAAAGTTACTTATCATTTGAAAACCTTTATCTTGCAAAGCGTTCTGGAGAAGACTCGGATCTCAGAATCATTTGGAACATTCCTTTGCCAACGTTTAGTCCAATATACCTTATAAAACTAGTACTGATATTCCCAGCTGAATTTTCATCCCTTTCCTGGACTACTCCGTAAAAGTAAAATTTACGCGAAGTAAAATAGAAAATATTGATAAATTTCAAGCTAAAATGCATCTTCAAGGCGGAAGAAGACTAAAGTTGATTCCATCAAATAAAAGTAACTTTTTACTCCCTTCCTCGTAAACTTAATTCTAATTTCCGAGGAATTCGTAAAGTTAAACTCCGACTGCACTCGCGCCCTCCTTCCGTCTTCATCGTCCATCCGACAAAATTCAGCTACAAAGTCCGCAACAATAAAAACAGTTTTACAGCTCGGAACTTTATTAGCACCTAAAACTCCTTCCTCCCGGATATACATATACATAAATACCCCGCGGGGGCACGAACTCGCGATTCCGACTTCCGACGGCGATAAAACCGGGCGCAAGAATCGGCGGATTAGCCGGGCACAGGACGACGGTGCCGCTAATCGAGAGAGGCGCAGGCCGAGGCAATTAGGCTCCGCGCCGGCCGATATTGGCGGCGTAACGGCGCGGGGTTTGATCGACCGAGGCCGTTATATTGAAATTGGCCGCTGTCCGCCTCGAAATAAATCGATTCCGATCTCAGCGTTCTGCGAGGAGCCGCTGCCGTTGAGGAGGGAGGCTTTCGTTGGGGAATTTTGAGACAGTTGATTGGAAAAGTATGCGAGAGATTGCAGGTTGGGGCGATGGGATTTAGTGGAGATTCCTGCGATTTTGGGGTGTCTCCCGAGTAAAAAAAATTACCTTGGGCTGAAGTTGTAGTTCAAATGAACTTTATCTAAATTTAGCCCACGAGACACAGTCAGACTTGCGTTTTCTCTCAAAATATATTTAGAAAAAGTTCAGAAAAAGTTTAATTAAATATTGAAAAAATAAGGTAATTTACAAGAAAAGAAAAAAAATTTTTCCTGCCGGGAATTGCGGATATATCCGTAAATAACATTTTCAATTTTTTAAAGTTGCTCTGCTAACTTGAAAGACGTTACTAAAACGAAACTTTATTTAAAATTAAAGAATCAGTTTGTTTTTATAATGATAATGTGACACAAAACTGTACAGGTACATACGTACTATATTTGATGAGACAGCTTTATAGTATAACAGACCTAATTAAAGACCTTAATTAATCTGTACATACTTGAAAGCACACGGGAGCGTTTAAAAATATAAAAGTGTCTAGAGCCGCGGCACTCGATAAAATTTAACTAGTAGATAATTGGCAGAATTGATCGAGCACCGGGAAATTTACCTCTCCAAAAAATAATTGAACACTTTTAGTTTTCCGTTAGTAAATCAGGTTAAAAATCGACAGTTATTTTTCGATCTAAACGTCCTTGCACCCAAAATATCTTACAGCAGAAAAACCTGAAATTAATGAAATGATCCGCAAATATTTAACGTTTAAAAATCGTCCATTTTAATTCCCAAAAGATAAACCGCTTTAAAAATTCGAACGCCCCCCAAAGTACTCGTACACTTCGCGGCTCGACATAAACCCCCTCTAAACGACTCTAAATATCCCCGACAACTCGGTCCGCGGCTAAAGAATTCATAAAAAAGTCTCTCGCCAACCGACCGACCGGACAAATTTCCAATCCAATAAACCGCGCTCAATAAACCATCAAACAAAACTGCCGCGAAAACTGCCTCTTCTCACGTTTCCAATCAAGCCGGCCCGGCGTGCCGAATGATCGAGCGCCGAAGCAGCAGCAGCAGCGGCGGCGGCGGACTAAAAAAGCCGCTCGCGCCGTCGGAGATTAATCGCATAACGAACTGGGGGGGCCGGTATTGATTTCGCGTTCGACGTCGTTATCGCGCACGTAGCGTCGGCGCGGGTTGGAGGAACGAGTCTCTCTCTCTCTCTCTCTCGTTTGGATGCGCAACGGGAACGCGGAGCGCAGCGCAGCGCGGCCTAATGCAGTTATTCAGGCCGAGCTGAAGGATTGGGCTTTGGAGTCGCGCGGCGACTTCTGCATGCGAGCAAGCGCCCCGTTCATTAGTCAGTCAAAGCGCCTCTCGAAACTTCACGCACCGATCATTATCTTTGCCCGCAGGCCGTCCCGAGAGCTCCGTCAATGCTGGGGTATTGCCGAAAGAGACCGTTGATTAATTAGCTCATTAGGTCGCCGGGAGAAGGCGGTCACGTGGTGGGGGCCATCCGACGATTTCAGTTTTCGTGCTTTCGCAGGTTTTTCGGGGTTGATGGAAGGGTTTATTTTTTGACGTAAATTTAGTGGTAGAAACTGGGAATAAATCGAGGGGGGAAAAGATTTGTATAATTATTATTGAGTTTTTATAATCGATAACATTTGATTCTGAAAATTGAAAAAGCTATTTTAAAGGGGCAGTATTTTTTAAGAAGCGAGGGAAGCGACATTATTTTTCCGTTATAAATTGGATAACAAATCAAAGCTTTCAATAAAAGGTATTAATTAAAATGCAATGGAAGCCAGTCCTCGGGCTTCATTTAAAACAATTTAATTAACAGAAAATAGTTCTCGTTGCCGACGGTCATTACGTAAATGCAATTTAAAAGGAAAATAGTTTTCCAAGCTATCGAAAAAAAGCATTCACATAACTGACAACAGGAATTTCCCCTCCGTACCGTAAGGCAATACGGGTATTAAATAATTTGCAACAATAGTCCACGAGGTCTCGCTCATTCGAATTCAACTGCTGAAACAATGTGCAATTTCGGTCCAAGACAAGCCGTTAACTAGTTAACCGCGGCAGGACTTTTCAAACATGTCAGCCTCGTACGTTATACCCTTACAAGTGCCGCGCGCCCCGTCCCGGCCGCCGCGACGACGATTTATTGCCCCAACTTTCTAATTACCCGCTCTCCTTGTGTCTTGAACGTGCCCGTCCTTTGACTGAGTACGGCGCGTGTGGCCTAGTATTTATTCAATGTCGTTAAGCGTCTGCCGGCAGTCTTCTGGACTGATCGCGGGGGTCGAACTATGTTGGGATTTTTTTTTTGGGCGAAACTTTTAATATTAGATTGAGAAGAATGCTTTGGGGAATTGTTAATGCGGTAAGAGTTGAAGGGTAAGTTAAGATAAATTAGCGTAATAAAATGATTTCTTTTTTTTTGAACTTCGTAAATATTTAAAAAAATGTTAGTGATATTTTAAATTAACATTTTATTGTAGAATTTTTGTAGTCGTTGATGAAAATTTACCTAAGTTTATTTTAAATTACAATAGCAGAAAACGTTTGAAATGCATAAATCATTTATATTTGGCTTTCTAAACAAGAACATTGGAAACGTACAAGAATATTCTAGATATATTTCATTACAGTTTTTTATTACATTTACAGTGTCAACTTTTCTCTTCTGTATGATTTATGAAAAAAATTACGATAAATTTTCGTTAGCATCACTATGCTTATACTCATGAACGAATCACAATTACACCTCAATTTCAGGATGCAATTTCAGTATAAAATCACGTATCCAACATAAAAATTTCCAAAACTATAAATAATATCGTTAACATCGCGTCTCAACAAAACGCAATTTCAGTTGATTCACCGCCCAGAGCTTGTCGTTGATCCAAGCGCGCAGGAAGCGTCCGGGAATACCAGGCAAGAGCTGACACGTTCGGAACTGTCTTTCACGTGGGCTGACGGTGACTTCTCGTGGTTGTCGGGCCGTGGCTCCGGGGACGATTACGACTGGTTTGCTTTGCGATTTGCGTAGGTGCGAGTAATGGTCAGACTGGATTGCCGCAGGACACGGCTCCTCTCGGTAACGAAGGTTCATCGCTCGACCCCTAAGTGTTTTTGGCCCGCTTGTTGGTTCCCTGCGTTTGGTTACTAGGTTACTCGACGAGGGTATCTATTAGTCTATTAGTTAATCTATTAGTTAGGCCAGGAGATTAATTTATTTAATTTCTTTAGGAAGGTTTGTGTTTAGTGATAGTCTTGGAGGATTTCGTAATTTTTTAGTCTGGGATTTGAAAATTAAGAAAAATTTTAATAAGAAACAAGAGTTTTGTGTAAATCGCAGTCATAAAATTTATGTTTTTCAGAAACGAACCAAAAATCAAATAATGATTTGCTTTTACATGTTAATATTAAATTTAATTACTAACTTGAATATTAAATTAGACTTATTAAAATTATGATGTAAATGTAAAATAATAGAATGCACAAGTATTGATACTGAAATTTATTAATATATTCAAAGAGAAATTTAATTAAACTATTTGGCTTAAATTTTCCAATCGTCGAACATAATGTAGGCATGAATAATAAAGGACTCTTTGCAATAAAACAAAACGAAAGACTACTTGTAATTTTACTTTACTGATCAATAAGATTTTTTGCCGTATTATTTTAACCAATGAAAGAAAATTTATATTCCATTTTTTTTAAATATCAGCTTAAGACTTGATTAAGTAACGTCGCATGCACTTCTAATTCAAGTAATAACAAGTAATTTAACTAAAATCTACCATCAATTTCAACGTGTTAATTCAAATCGTTATTCGTGCATCTACATCATCCACATTATCATAAGCATTCGATAGAATTTGCAAGTTCTATTTTATTTCACTGAAACTATTCAAATGAAATGAAAATTATACATACATTAAATTTCGATCCAAAGTATGAAATTAAAAATGGATCCAGAGATGAATAATACTTGTCAAGTAATTTTCAACGAAGTGTATTATATAATTAATAATGTTTTGAATTTAAAGTGCAGTTTGTCATTTTCCATCATAATTATCAGAAATTTTGAATTACGTCCATTTAGAAATATAATATTTGGAAACACATGCAACTTTTAGACCTCAAAGATAAGTTAAGTAAATATTCAGTAACTTATAAAAATATTGCGCTACAATTGACACAATTGTTTAATTTAACTTCATTTTAACTCTTGTGATTGTTCCCATACTACAAATAGATACCCTCACTCGCAACAAAAACAAGCTCCAACTTACTTCTACTTCTAGTAAACCAATGAATACCCACAAGCACCACCCCGTTAAAAGCGGCGGCCGGCGGCGCTAAACATTCGCGTAAAGGCTCCTACAAATCATCAGCAGCGCGTCGCGGTCACTTTAAAAACTCGTTACTCGCACTCGTGCATAAAACACAAGCATTCGTTCGACGGCCTTAGGGGCGAGCAGATGCCTCCCAAAACGAGCGACGTGTCGATGAGAAAATTAGCAAATAAAAGGGGAGAGATAACCGGCGGGTTGAGAGTTTAAAGCCGTTTAAGGGAGACGGAACTTTTTTTTCAAGAGACAAATATTAGATAATATCTAAATAGATACATGTTCCGTGCGGAACGTAGGATAATAACAAAACTACTTTTTTTTTTGAAGGATTCGATCTGCAATTTTTTTTTTATTTGGATTTTAGAGAATCGGAAATAAATAAATTTCAAGACCAGTGAATTTAAGGTTGTCACAAAAGAGCAAAAAGCTCACAAAGTATTTTATAAACCATATATTTGCATCTAAAGTCTCAACTAACACGCAAATAACGATTCACAATTAATATTTTAAGTTTCTTGTGAAGTAATCGAAACAAAAATAATATTGAAAGAAAAGTTGTAAAATCAATTTTACAAAGTGCAGTTAATAATCTCGATCCTTTATAAAAATTCTGATGAAAAATTCGTAATTATGGAACTACGATATCAATAAAACATGAAAAATAAAAAATTATTCATCCAATTCCATCAATCAAAAATCAGTTTCCAGTTTTTCCATCAACCTTATTTCCAATCCGTATACAGTACCAACAAACTCACATTAAAAAATCGTCGACGAACGAGAATTGAAAATCCATCACCAACCAAGGAGCACAACTCCGTCGACGAAGAATTTTTCGATACATCGTCAAAAAAAAAAAAAAAAAAAAAAACCTCGTAGAAGCAGCCCCGTTAATATCGCATAATCCAGCGGCAAAATCGCGCGAGGAACCAGTCAACCGGGAAGACGCTAACGCGATCACGCGTCCGCTCTAACAGAAACATAAAGCCTCTTTCACAAACGATTATTTTTACTCAGAGCTTCGTCGTCGAGAGAGAGAGAGTGAGAGAAAAAAAAAAAGAAGAGCCGCGCGCGTCGGGGGCACAAAGATAAAGGGAAAAAACGAGGAGCGCGACTGAATTTCAGCCGAGTGCATTACCCTTACACTACTTGCTTTTCACGAGGCGCGTGGAATTTTCTCTCTCGCCCTTTTTTGCCGGCCTTTCTCTCTCTCTCTCTCTATCTCTCTCTATCTCGGGCGCCATTGTCGCTGAATGGTTATTAGCTCGTGCGTATCAACGCCGGGCTGCATTCAATTCGAGGTTTCTTTCTCTGCCGAGCGGCCCCTTAACGATTCTCAGGCGGCGACGACGACGCTGCTGCCGGAGTTCCGTGCGCGCCTTTGAAGTGCGCTGGTGGTTTTGGCTTATAAAGGACGCGCGATTGTTTATGGCGAGTTGTTAGCGCCCCTTTTTTATGTAGATCGAGTTTTGTCTGAAAATTCAGGGTGCTAGGTTTTCTTCCCCGGGGCTTAATGATGCCGCCTGCCGCGATGCCTTTATAAAAATTTATAAAGTGGAGTAGGTTGAAAGGTGGAAAGAAGGTTGATTGCGATCACTAGAAAGGTGCTTTTTTTTATGAATCATTATGACTAATATTAATTTGAGATTTCTAATGCAATTCTTACCACATATATTACGTATAAAAATTTTAATTCAATTAACCTTTTCGCTTCACGACACTTTTATAAAAAGAATTTTCGTAGAAGAGGCACTAAAAGCTTTGATAAAATATTACGACTAATATCGTAATTAAATTAAGAAATTACACTCTTTGCAGCAAAAAAAAAAAAAATAAAACACAAGAACACGCCATAAATTCCACCCGCACGCTTCAAAGTAAAAACGAACAACGAACATCTAGCACTAGCAAAGAAAATCCGCTCCTCTCCTCCGTTTCTCAATTATTCAAAAACTCCTTTCTCCCAAAACCAAGGCGATCAATCGTTTTACGTATTCATACACACCGAAGGTGGGAAAAACGCGGCCGTTAAAAACAAAGCCGCGGCGTAAACGTTAACGCGCGCGGACTGAAAAGAAAGGACGACGCGCGCCGGGGGTCATAAAAATTCAAAGCAGCCTACGCGCGCGAAATTCGCCACCCCTCCCCCCTCACCCCCACTGCCGTAATGCGATATGATATTCCGGGGGTTCTCTCACGCGCAAGAAAATCACGGACGACGCAACACGTACGCGGGACCGGGTACAAAGAGCAGAAATGTCCGCGTCGACTCTATTTTCTAATTTTCGCCCGCTGTAATTGAGATCTTTATCTCGGGGGGCGAGCTTTTTGCGCGGGACTTTGCGGGGCGCTGGCTTTTTCGGAATTTTCGAGTTTAAATGTTAGGGTTTGTTAATTTTCGGGAGAGGTCGATATGCTGATGAAAGTAAATTGTTCGAAATTTGTTCACTGAGAAAAGAATTTCTTGAAATCAAAGAAAGATGCATTGCGGACGATCGGTTAAATATTTTTTTGATTCAAAGAAAACATTCTTTAATTAAAAAAAGAAAATTTTTTTCCTTTAAAAATGGGTTTTTTGAATTAAATAATGTTTTCTTTGAATCAAAAAAATATTTAACCGAATGCCCGCAATGAAGCTTTCTTTGATTTCAAGAAATTTTTTTCTCAATGTTTAATTAACGGCATAAATGGCTTAACGAAATCGCAGAGTTGGATCAGAGCCTTCGTAGATAATTAAATTTCATATATTGGACTCTTAAAAAAACTCCGCCATTCAAACCAGCGGCAATAATTTAAGCCGACGTTACGAAGGGAATAAAGTAAAAATTCAGTGCTATAAAATCCGGCGCATAATTAATAAATTATTATTATTATCAATACGCGGTGGGATGTTGAAATCGTTAGAATAAATTACGAAAATTCCGCGTCGTTAACAATTTTTAACGCAATATTTAACGCCGACCCGCATGTCGCGCTGCCCCGCGAATAAAATGCACCGGACAATAATTTAAAATTACAAATTAATTAAGTACTGTTGGCCACGGGGCCGGTCATAATGCGGAGTCAGTAAATGTGTCCTCGAAAATGCGTATGAACGACTTAGCGAACTTATTAATTAATCGTCAGGAACGGCCGGCAGTTAATTACTGCGTCATGAGCATAATATAGTCGGCCCGTTTTGTATTTTATATTGGTATTTGCATAAACAATTTTCAATACCCGAGCCGAGCTTACAATTTCGCCTTGATTTCTTTATATTTTTTATTTGAAATTTTACAGTCGTATACCACTTTATGACAATATTCATTTCAAAATCACCCTGTTGGAAGTTTTTACCATTATTTCACGAGTGTTTGGCGAATTTTTGAAAAATTGGCCTAGTTTTTGACCAACAACCTTGCTAAAAACGACACCATTTTCATCAAAAACTTGGTGAAACATTGGTCAAATTGAAAATAATAAGAAAATGATGTTAGTAATAAAATTAAATAATAAAATTAATTAATAAATAATAAATAAAAATAGATAATAATAAAATTATAATAATAAAAAATAATAATAAATGATAACAATAATAATAATAATAATTTGTTAATCACTCATTTTGTAATGACTAATAGTTTTATTATGCAGTCGAAATCTCAATCATTTATAATTAAATTCCTATACGTAGTCTTTTGAAATTTTTAGAATAAAGAAACGTAAGTCTAATGCAAGAGTAACGTTAAATTTTAGCCAATCATTTTATTCATGCTTCAACTTTCCGTCATCACTGTTTTTTAAGAGAGGATGATGTGATTTGGAACAATAATAAATCACTATATTTATTAAAATTGTGTTTATTTTACGTAAAAGTTTTAAAAAAATGAAAATGACTCGCATTTTAAAATTATCAACAATTTTTACGTCGACCCAAAAGTTCATAGGAACGTAAGAAAAGTGTTAATTACCCAGCCTCCTAGCATGAAAATAATTGGACTGATCTTAGGAAACTGTAAGTTTTTATTTATTAAAATAATGCAACCATTTTCGACAAAAATAATTAGATCAATTTAAATGATCGAACACTTCGAAGTAAGAAGCGGACTTTCCCAGATATCAGGGCCGGAAACATATCGGGTAAAGAATTTCGACGGGAATTCAATTACCGTAAAGGATCAGAGAAGTGTGGAAAGCGCGGAGAGACCCTCGAAGCTTTCCTCGTTTTTCTTTCCATAGAGGAAATTCGTCGACGCTTCGCTAATGACGAAAATTAGAATCTGGAAGTGCTTGACCTCCCTGGCCTTTTACCGGGGATTTTAATAGCCGCCGCTATTTTGAGTTGTTTCAAATTTAATAACGTTTTTGACCTATTATCGTTTATTTTATATCAAAAAAAGCTGCGTCCTTTGAGTAAGACCGAATTAATGAAGTACCTCATTACAAAATCTTTAATCGTAAAAGTAGATGAATATTTTCTATATGATGAATTATTTTTTGATACTAAATGATTAAACGCAATACAAAGTTGTAGCGAAAAGAAGCAAAAGTTATAGCCATACTTTGAAATTCTTCTTTATAAGTCAACTTCTCTCATAATAAAACTGAAACAAATATTTCACATCAAAGAGCCGAATACATAAAACTTTATAAAAATATAAAAATAACATTTTATATTTTTACAAATCTAGCACTTCTAATAATTCTAATTCGGGCGAAATTCGCGCCAAAAGTAAATGCAAAATTAAAAAAAAAAAAAAGAAAAAACTAACTAATTAAAGCGACTAAAATGAAAAGTGGCATAACGTAATGAAGATTAACAGTTACTTTCAGAGTGAACTTTTTCGCGCGGCGAAATGCACTCAAATAATCCAAGAGAGTGCTGTAACTGGCTGCGAATTTGCAATTCAGGGAATTTCAACTGCGATGTGCCAGTTATTGCTATGTGTATGCCGCGCCGCGAGAGGCGCAAAGAATTCTTGATTTTTCCCTTAAAAAATATTTTTCGGCGCGTCATCTCTGCTTGTCTTTTATTTTCGAAGCGCGTAATTTCGGGAAATGAAAGCCCGGCCGAGCGAATTTAAATGTATCGCCGAATATTATGTGCTGAAATTCCTTTTTTGGCGAATGCCAAAGGCTCTTCGTTAGTATTCCTTCCTCCTAGAGGAAGCATTGTGATAGTAATTTTTGGAGTTATTAGAAAAGTCGTTTATAATTGTATTTTAAGGTGTCAGGAAAAAGAATAAATGGTTTTTGAAAAAGTTATGAACTATTAATTAAAAAATTATTGAACATTTAAGTGGCCTGTCGCTTTAGGTACATTCATCTGCGTTTCCAAAATTCTGTTTTTTAGGACTTTAAATATTCCAATAACAAAAGTTTTATTTAAATTTTGTTTGCTGTTCATTAAATTCTAAAACGAGCATATAAAAATAAAATAATAATAAAAACGAGATAATAATGGAACAATAAATTAGTTAGGAAGAAGCTAACTGCCAATGACTTGACAGCGGTTTTTTTTTAAGCGATATACGGAATTCGTTGATGGATGGCGTTAAAAAATTTATTTCCTCATTTTTCTGCATTCAATTATTTACTTTTAATAGTATATTAATTGTATTCTGAATTGTATATTTACAGCAATTTATTCACGTGCTTCTTAGAAAAAGACGAAGAAATTTATACTGCTATTAAAATGGTGAAAAGTGTTGAGAACCTCTTAGAACGTCTTCTCTAGCATTTGTTTTTAAATAAAGCCGTACAAAATGCCAAGAAATAATTGCGTAGTAGAAATGCAAACAATTTTAATAAAAGATTACTACCCACTTAATATCTGAATACATAAACCGCAATTTCTCAAGATTGCGCTATTTTCAAACTTATTTTCGCCAAACTTCCGAAATACGACAAAATCAACACAAGCAGCCCCTGAAAGCACATCTCTTCGCGCGTCCAGAATCCGAAATGAAAAAAGGGAAAATGGAAGAAGCTCGTCCCTCATACATATCCATACCGCACATAAACAGCGTGAAACAGGCCGGGATAATTCAGTCTCCGAGGCCGCACTCAAATATTAATCAACGTCCTTCAAGACAAATCATATCCCCGAGGAAAAAGCGAGAGAGTCCCGGGCTCGATCAATTTATTACCCGTACCCGAAACTAGGCCTGGGAGAGGGAACAAATCGACGCCGCGTGTAATTCATGAGCGGCGCGGAGTGAACTCAAAGACTGATCTGGGGATAAATATTTATGCGGACGGCCGAGGAATTTCTGATTCGCCTTCCCCCGCAGCCCCTCTTTTACAAATAGCCGCGCGCGTTTAAGATTTCCACGTGCTCTCTCCTCCTCCTCTGCTTTGTCGCTTATCGCGGAGTGTCTTTAGCGATTAGTTATATCGGTGAGCTTTCAGCGCGAGAGGAATGTGTTAATTTAAGTGCTTCTTAATTAATGATGTGCCCCCGTCGGTATATCGGACGTTTAATGGAAGACTAATTGCGCCGGATATTTTTACTCGGATGCTATCCATTACGGACGCAAAGATTTTGGGGCTTTATTTTTGTCCTTTTGTTCGGGGGGAAGCGTATTGTGGTGATGAATGGGAGAAATGGGTTCGGCATAAAAGATTTCTTAAAAATAATTAATAACTTTTTTTCTAACTGTTATTTTTTTTTGCTTTCTTTGCAGGTAAGCATGCGAAATTGTTCTGTCTGGTTTCTGCATCCGTGAGTATAATAATCGATTATTTTAAATTCTTTTAAATGTTTTTCTTTTAGTTACAAAAACACAGATTTTTATTATTGTACTGTTGTAAATAAATGTATAATTTTAAAAGTGCCGAAAACTCGAAGAAATATTCAGGAATCTTAATTAAACAATTACTTATTAAAATTGTCAAATTTACTGTGTTTAAATTCATTGGAATTTCAGTAGGTATTTCTTTGTTAATAAAACATCTCGTCAGTGACTTCATTATCGATTCGCTTTCATAAGCTATTCAAGTTGGTGTGCTTTAAGCGTGAACGTACAAGAGTATATTTATATTTCATACCGTATTAAAAAGGTTTTGACACATAAACAAAACAGTTACAGCCTCTATATTTACATTAAATAAACTATTTTGGGAATGTCCATAACTATCTAATTAAAAATCTTACGGTTCGTTTAAAAAACGACTAAATTATTATTAATAAAAATTTGTCTTAATGATCTGTAAATATATAAAGTCCTGAAACTGTTTTTTAATTTACTACATTTTTACATTACAATACTCTTTGATAATATCGTATATGATAAGCAGAAAATTTAAGTTAAATATTTTAAGGTTATATTCATCTGATGAAATTGCTAAGAACAATGAAAAAATGTTTTACCAGCACCTAAAAACTAGGTAGTTAAATTGCTATCAGAGGTAAAAATGTATTTTATTTTAAAGCTATTTTACAATTGTGATACAAAAAGTTGCAATTATTACTTTAATAAAACGTTGAATTAGAGAAGTGTCGATAATAAAGTGTATTGAACAGTAGTTGGCAATTAAAAAAGGCAAAAGTTGCCCAATAAGTTTCCCTCTGATAAGAAGAAAAATGTTGAAAAAAGGAGCCAAAGGAACGATGCGCAGAGGGATTAAAGTAATTCAAACTGAGTGCCGCAGCGAACGTGAAAAAAGCAGGCAACGAAAGAAGAATAAGGGAATAAGAATGGCACAAGAGAGAAAGAAAACGAGTGGAATTACGGAGAAAGAAAAGAAAGAGTAAAGAGTATAGAGGAACGAATTACAAAGTTATAGCGAAATAACAAGAAGGGAAAATTCCGTTTCAGTTGTATACGAGAAAAGAATACAAAAGCGGAGAAAGAATAACGAAAGTAAATATTTGCAAAATGCAGTGAAATGTAAGACGGAGATGATGCTAATATATCAACAAAGTTAGTTTTTCTTATAAATTTGCTGATGTAAAAGGACTGGTCATATTCTAAACAAATTTATTCTACACGTACGTATTTTCGTAAATAAATAATTTATTTAATTACGATATTACGATCGTGTATAATACATTTGTGTAGAATATAACCAGTCCCGATGCAAGCGAATTTTCTGATTTATTAAAAAGCAAGATAATTTTCTCTTATGCAATCTAAAGTTTCGATTAAAATTATTAATGAAAATTTTAAATTCATATTTGTTTGAAATGCGTGTATTATTATGTTTTTATGTATAGCATTTTAATTAATAAAGTAATTAAAACATGAATAAATTAAATTCGGTTATAAAATGGAAATAATAATCTATTATCGAGACTTAATTTAAATTCATGACTTACACCAACCAAGCTATCGATTTTATCAAATTTTTTTACTAAATCCATTGTATACTTTGAGATTTCGCTGAAACATTATCTTTAAATTAGTATAAATTAGTGTCCCATCTTAAAGCAATGGAGTTAGAGTTCGCGAATCCCAGATGAATAATACAAGCTTCTTAGTTAAGTATTCTGGGATCAGCTTAAACAAGTATTGCTATAGAATCCACTATCATCGAGATAATCTAAATAATCCAATGCTGCTGGAGCTGAATTATTTGTTGAATGGTAAAGACGAATGTTGGCATGTAATTTAGTCAAAGACACGGATTACTTCAGGATTTGTAGATATTATTAAATAGATCTTAAGTTCAAGAAATCTATTACCTTTATTTCTAAACGTATCAAGTTACATTGGTGTTGTTATTTGACATTGTGTTTTCAGATCTTATTAATTAACTTTTGTGTACAAATACATACTTCACATCACTTTGCACTTCACATTTTAAATTCAGTAATCAAAAACAATAGAAAAGAAGATGATTGATGCGCAAGTTACGAAACTGCGTAAATGTACATAAAAATCTTGTACAGATATTGCCATTTTCTTCAAAAAATATCGAGAAACCTGCGAAGTATGGAAAACACCCGTTAACTAGTTTTGTAAACTCCTTTATAGAAACTTGTTGTCCACTAGAATTAATCTGAGATGAGTTGATCTGGTGCTCAATACATCGATAATTCAGTTTTTTACTACAGTAACCAGTAAGCAGTAAAATTCCACCATCTTTGGTATTGTACGAATCGACAAATAATATTTCGTAGCCAACTTCTATTTCCGTGCTAAACTGCTTCTTCAAATTTGTATCAAACCGCGTACAATTTACTACAGTCTTATTACTGAAACAAATACTAATAGCTTCATTTGCAACTGAAGTCGATCGATAAATTCCAAAAATCAACGTCTGTGACAGTTTATAAGGAAGTACACTAGTCGTATTTTTATCTGTGACCACAGATATTAGCGTTTGCTGAAGAAACTCGCCAACACATAAAAGATACTTTGTTCCACTGCCCAAATGCAGAATAGATTGGATCATTTCAGAATCGGTATTATTAAAATTTGAAATAATTTTAATTTCAGACCACTGATTACTTGTCACATTGAACCTCCACATGCAAGGAAAATTATTGCACTTTTCCAAATTAGTCAAAAACACATCAATGCTGTCGTTGTAGGTTGTTGTGAATATCCTAATCAACTTTTCAGGATCATCGTCATTGACCAGCTTTTGATAATTGACTTTACAAGTCTTCATATCGATGATGAACAATTCAACGATGATAGCAGCCCATCCATACAACTCGGACGTGAGAACCTCTATATTGTTTTCCAAGGAAATTAGTCGATACAAAGGCTGTGAAGTCGAAACGTTTCTCTCAATAGAAACATCGCAAGTGTACTTCTTTCGACCCTCAGAGAAACTTTCCACAGTCACATTGAGGCTACTTTTGTCGGGGGTTTGGGGTCGGATGGTGATGCACGACTGGTAATTGCTGGATTCGATGAAAAGAACATCCTGGGGAAGTATCACCTCCTGCAGCCACCGAGTCTTGAAGATCTCCTGCTCTATTGCAATTGTCAGATTGAAGAAGAACGGAAGAGAGAGAATTATCGCTGATTGTAGAGTTGGAAGCATTGTCGATTGCTTCCTTTTAGGCGCAAATGCTCTCTTTTTGAATATTTATGAGGTTATTGTGGAGTCTTTTAATTTGAGCGAGTTTATTCCTGATGCATTATTCAAACTGTAATAACAGAATTAATTATTTATTATGTAAAAGTGGTGCTAACTGTATACTGCTGAGTTATAAGAATTTACAAAGAGTCAGTAAGACTTACTTTGAATTATAAATAAACGTTACATTTTGCTCTGAAAATTTTCTTTTACTCCAGTGCTTTTATAGTTGAAACGAGGAAAAAGATCTGTACTTTTATGATTTAAAGAGGAATGAAGTTTCTATTATTTATCAAACTTAACAATATTATTTCTATAATAATTGTAAAACTTAATTTTCCTTATTTTAATTACTAAAATTCATTACTATTGAAATTTTTATGAAATGATACTACTACAGTACAAATTTACAACTCATAGAACATTTATTAACTTTATTAAAGAATTATTTACCAATTAATATAATTAAGGTTTACTTAACTGCAGCTTTTAAACAAATATTACTCTATCACTTGCACTTTCTTGTAAAGAAAACCAAGCCTTAAATTTTCAAGATACACTTGTATCTTCTGTTTGAATGTTACTTTGCTTCTACCGCTTATAATCCAAGTCAATTCTCTTTTGCTGACTCAAATAGTATTTATGAGTCAACGTCAAACAGGTTTTACAAAATGGAAAATTCCATTTCAGAAATTTCTTACCTTGGCGGTATACCTTTTACTTAAATAAACCAAATTGTTTCTTTTGCAGAAATATCATATTGTAAACTGAAATATAATCTTCAGATAGTAATTTGTATTTTACTTAATGGGAATATTTTATAAAAATGACACTTATTCATTTTATAACCTTTACGAAATTAAAAAAACATTTTTATATTTTGAATGTGACAATAAAGATAATTTGTATAAATTATAATTTTGAAATCTGAAAGTTAGGGTAATTCAGATTTAACGTAAAAAAGTTTTTGAAAATCACATTTTACCTTTTAAGCGAATAAGAGGTACACCGTAAGATCAGCTTCATCACATGCAAAACATGTCAGAAAGGCACGATTACTTCACTATATCATTTTCATTTCTATTCAAAATCACGACATGCATAAATTATGGGTTTCCCTCGGTTCTCAGCTCCGCTAGCTATACTTTTCCTGCATATTACCGATATTTCACTGACGCAAAAGAAGTCTTGACAAAAATTATCGGAATTCCGTACGCAGGCGATTAACTAACGTTTTCTCTCCGCGTCGTCGGCGTTCCCTAAGTAGAAATATTAAAAAAACGGAACGGAGAAATAAAGCAGAAGCGCAGCGGAAAACTGTCGGCCATTCCGGCAGAAAGAGTAGAACAAGAAACGGACAGCAAACCGCGGCCTGTCAGCGACATGCCCGCCTGAATGAAAGTCGATCCTTGAATGGCGTGAATTTTCTGAAAAGTCAATAAGATATCGTTCGTTATACGTTGGTAAAAACGTGACCTTATATCGTGTCTCTTCACTTTCAAAAGAACGGTTTGAAAATGCCTTTAAAATTAGACTGGATTTTAATGAGTGCAGTATGTCCTTCCAAGTTTTTCATTTGACCAAGTGAATGTTAAACGATCATAATTTATTATATTATACGAAATTTAAATTATTGAAATTAATAAAGTATCTTGATATTACCGGCAGTTTTAATTCTTTGATGAATTTACAAGGTAGAGGTTGAAATGACTGGCCTTTGCTGTCCAATTTTGATGTAAAAAATTATTTATTATTTGGTTTTTACTCGAAACGGTCATATCGGGATAAAACAAGATTTATATTTTGTATAAAAATAATTATAAGTAAATAATCAAATTAACAATCAGTTTCATTGTTAATTTGACTTGTCACAAATGTTGTTCGACGTAAAATATAAATTTTGTTTTATCCTGACAATCAATTTCATTGTTAATTTGGTCTGCCACAAATTTTCTTCTGCATAAAATATAAATTTTGCTTTATCCCGATGATGACCGTTTTGGGCCCGAACGTTAACTTATAAATAATAAATAATTTTTTACACCAAAATTGGGCAGCAGAGACCATCTCTACTAAATTTTTCAGATTGCATAATATAAAACACATTGAGCGTACAAATGTAATATATTGCAAGAATACTGTACTAACTATTTAATAATCTCCAGCGATAATCTATCTTAAACATCCTAATTACATTTGCGTAAAGTTTATAAAAATCGGAGTAGAATAAAAAAAGCTGAATATTTACAATGTCGTACCGTCACCGTTATCTCGGCAATTGGCGAAAATTAAAAACTATAAACCGCGATGCAGGCCGCCTGCTTTCGAGCGCTTCGATCCTTATCCTCGGGATTTTCACTGGCCGCTCGTAAACTCATCGGAATAGAATTGCGAATTGGACTAGATTCCCGGGCCGATGGCAGCCCTCCAAGAGCGTATCGTGTCTACGTCGTCGCGATTGTTGCTCGCGAAAAGTTATGCGATGACTGATTTTTCTCTCTCACTCTCTCTCTCTCTCGGCGCAGTGCAGCCACCGCCGCTTGCACTCCTTAAAAGTGGATGCCCGCGTTTTATGGCAATGAGAGTCGGGAGTTTAGTTAATGGGGGAGATAAATCCGGAAAGTTGCGAGATAAGAAGAATTGTTCATTTCGGTATAGATTCTTGGCCTCTTACTTTAGTTTCGAATGAGTAACAAAATTCATGTTCGCTTCACGTTGTTATAAAAGGCTTTTGAAAGGATATATTATTGGTATAGTATTATAAATTACGAAGAATCGGTTTAATCATTATATTTTCATATAATGAAAGAAAATAAATAAAAGAAATAATTAATATAGTATGATAAATCTGTAAAGTTTATAATATCGGTCAGTTAAAGAATGCAAAATAATCCAGTACAAAACAAACACCCCCGCCCCCTCTCTCTCTCTCTCTAAATAACTATACAAATAATCCCGAATTTAACCCCAGAGGGTCACTTTCCCCGGCCAACTTACAAAAACTTTTTATCGCCCAGCCTGAAAAAAGCGCCCCAGGAATACATGCAGGCCAACGCTCCAAGACACAAAAAAAAAAAAATTAGCAGGCCGCGCGGCGCTCGGGCCACCCCGAGGCGCACACATCCGGGGCGTCATCTATCTTCGGCGCCTGGGGCTCGGCGCAGAACTAACGGCGACAGTATAGTCCTCTCTCTCTCTCTCTCTCTCTCCCTCGGTCGGGTCGGAAAAATTTCCCGGGGGATATTTTGCAATTTAACGGCTGAAAGCTCGCAGGCGCGCGTCTCCTTATCGGCGATTTTCGGGGGGGGGGGGGGGGCGGCGGCCCCGCACACGATGACGCGATTGTCGGCTGAGGAATTCCGCACGCGATACGGAAAGACAGACGCTTAATGAAGTTTTCCTCGTGTATTTCCCGGTGAGAGTCGGGGCTTTGGTGAGGGAGGGGAAAGGAGGAGTTCGCGCGCACCGATGGAGAAGCAGATCATGGAAATTGCTAAGGAAAACGCTGAGATTGGCCTGGTTTTTTTTCTTTTGAGGAAAATTAGCTGCAGTCGAGGGGGGAGTAATTGAAATGCGCTTTGAGGATAAATTTTGATAATATAAATATATTTCAAATAAAAGTTGTAAGTAATACATATTATTGTTATAATTGGAATCAGTTAAAAATTTCATTATCAACAATTAATTATGAGCAAATAATTCAATAAATTTTATTAATTTGGCTTACAAAAACTCATATTATGATGATATAGATTTCAGTTAAATAATTATACAATCATGAATTTTACATTTATTATTTTTCACATTTACAAAAGAGAAAACAGAAAAGTGGTTCTTTATTTTACAATTTAAATTAAACGTTAAAATTTATTTAATTAAATTAATAAATACACTATAAAAAACATAATAACCCAAAAGGGAATTTTAACAAAAACATTCAATCTTCGATCTAAAGACGTTCCGTCAAGCTTAACCATCTTAAAACGTCCTACAAACCAAAATGAAAATCTACTTAACTCTAAGAATTCATCTCAATAATTCGCATCCCCGCAAACGGCATCTCCGAACAATCCATTTTAATCAAAACAATTAATCCGAAAATAACGAGGAAGAAACAGCGAGGAGAACGTAAATTAAATCGACTGTCAAAAGAATAAGAAGCTATTCCTTTCAGTCCGGCGCAGACAAAGGAAGCAGCTCCTCGAGACAGTCGGAAAAACCAGCGCATCTCGCGGTCAATTACCTAAAGGAACGATCACCGACGGAGGCAAGAACCGCGCCGACTTAAAAACGGCTCTAATGCACCGATAGTTTTTCCCCGGCATAAATCATCCGGCTTTACTGTTTTCAAATGAGGAAGACGAAGCCGCCCGACGAGCCCCGGGATTAGACCCGAGTTTGCAGTCGGATTTCAATTCTAGCGGGTGAGACCTGTTTTCGGCTATCTCAGCCCGACTCGTCTTTTAATTTACTCGTCGGATTTATCGCAGCAGCTAAGCGAAGGCGACGGTGGCGCATTCTAACCTTTTGCACCTCTCGTGACAAAATTAGCAACCGATGACTATTAGAGGAGCTCATATTTTTTATATTTTTAGATACAAACTTTTTAAAAATTATATAGAATCAAAATTTTACAAAACTTATATCAAATTTTGGTAAAAATTATATAAATTATTTTTACACGGAGAAAAATTTTCTAGTAAAAATTACAATAGTATATTTTAATTTGATCACAGACTGTAAAAATCCTAAAAAATTACCATAGTTTCTAGTAAATT
>JAWWML010018255.1:0-20307 GCA_035047165.1 Ormyrus rosae
TATTTTAATGTTCATAAAATCATTAAACGAAAAAAAAATACATGTACGCGCGCGAAGCGCGCACAGACATCACTAGTTTATTAAAAAAAATAAAAAAGGTATCTTCGCAAAATCTGTCTTCGAGAAAAACTACTCAACCTCAGCTTTTCACAAACACAAAAGAAAAAAAACGCACTGGCACAAGTATAACGCGCTCGCAAGCAGAAATTTATTTCCGCGCACTTTGGCCGTACTCCCCGACCGAAATTTCAATACGCGACAGATCTAAAAAAAAAAATCTCCGCCTCGGAAAACAGAAAAATTCTCCGATTCATAATGCGACACACAGACGCGCGCGGGCGCGTAAGCCCACAAAGCGCCAGTCGGTCGCAATCTAATTTGCGGCGGCTCTCATATATATATACGTATCCGCGAAAAATCCGCTCGCCGCGGAATAAAAGCGGAGAGTCAACGTTAATTCGACTCTCGGGTAGGGAAATTTTTCTTATATCCCGCGGAGAAAGGCGGGCAAGAAGACTCTTAACGGCTCGGTTGCCTGCCTTTGTACTTGCACTTGGCGCGCGCATATTGAAAAACGTTACGAGTTCGCCTCGTACCTCGTATTCGCCGTAGGGGAGAGAGGGGGAATCTCATCTCGCGGTGAGCAAAGTTTTCTTGGCTGCGCCCTGGCAAAATGTATATCATCCCCGGATGGCGGGAAGATGCTGCGTGCCGAGAGAGGGAGGATTTATGGATGGAACTCGGCGCTCTTGGTTTATGCTCTGCGGTATTGGTGGGGGAATGTTGTCGACGATTAGGTGTGTGGGTCATGCGTTTAAGGTTGTCTTTTGGGGGTTTGCCTTGGGTTCGTAACGGTATATTTGTTTTTTTTTCTATATTGAAAAATCAATTTTTATTATTTATTTGTTTAATATACGTTCGTTTAAATATTTAGTTTGACTATTATTATTTCTTTGACGAGTAATGATTTCAAAAATAATCTGGACTGGTTGAGCTTTTTACCTTTGCCAGTGGATGGCTACGGGTGTAAATGGTTTACACGAAAGAAATTGAATTTTAACCTTATATATGGATATTTCGAATTCATTTTGGCATAGGCTTGTCCTAGCTCATCTTCTTTATCGTTATAATTTTTGGAAGGCGACGGAATTCGCCCGAATTTTAAATGAAACATAATAAAATTCAAATTAATACCACCTTTATATCCTTTTGTGCTTTTGAAAGATCAACAGCTTCGTGAAAGTTGAAATAGATCTGATTCGATAAATTTAGTAAAATGAAAACTTTCCAATACTATAAAATCTTATTCACTACTTTTTCCAAGCCTTTCATGCTGTCTCCCCACATTTTAACAAACATCTCCGATCCTGCTTTCTCTCAACCTCTTCAAAAATCTCAAACACTCGTCAATGCTAATTACCATCATTTACGTCATCAGGCAAAAACCTTCGAGCAACAATGAAACAATAATTCACTTAACACCGAAACCACAATTCGCCTCTTAACTCGAACAAAAAGCTAATCCTGCTCACGAAAGCCAGGCGAAAACACCTCGAATCCATTCTCCCGCGCGTATATATTCCCACCCGATTAAAATAGCCGCTCGGCAAAAACCGTCTTCCCAGGCGAAATCGGCGCACGCACGTCGTCTCTCCCCCGGCCAAACGGAGGGTCGCGGTAGGAAAACCGGAGCGGAAGGAAGAGAGCGGGAAAAGCGGCGAAAGCGAGCTGCTCCACAAAGCGCGCCGACGATGAATTAAACAATGGGAGTCGGAATGTGCCCGGAGAGAGAAAATTGGAGTGTGCAAACCCGATTGGCTCCGTTCTCGGAGTGCCCGGGACGCTTGTTTTGTCGACGGGCTTTTTGCGCGTCGATGCCTGTTATGGCTTTTTAACACTTTCGGAGGGCCCCGTCCGCTTCGGGTGCATTGTTCTTCTTGTTCTTTAGACGGCTTGGGAGCGAACGCCCGGGGAATTTTGAATTGGAGGATTACTGATCGGCTTGGGTGAGTATTAATTGTGCGGACTAGGAAGATTTTCGAGATCAGCTTTGAGAGAGCGAATGAATTTTAAACGACAAGCGTAATTTTTATCTTGTGTCTAGACATAAATCACGTACGATGGATTATCCTTCATTTTTTTTTGTAACTCCGGACGTTGCATTTATTAAATTTTAAATTTGGACTCTACCCAACTTTAATCATAACGTTACACTGCATTAATTCTCTATGAGAGGACAGTCATTTTTAATTACTCAAAAAATTTTCTTCTTAAAAAAATACTTAGAAAATAAAACGGTAAGATCTCCATATCATTCTAAAGCTTTCTTTTAGAAACAATAGTCTTTCCGACCCCACTCTTTAACATTAGCTCTACCCACCGACAAAAATCCGATCCGTAACTTTGATCTCGGGAAAGTCGAGTGAAAAATGTACCGGAGAAAAAAACACTGCGAAGGAAAAGGGCATAAAGACGAGATAGACAGCGACAAGCAAGATCTGTGCTCGCTCTTATGAGCGAGATCGTCAACGGAAAAGCTCTCGCGGAAGCTCCGGCAAAGCTTCGAGGCTAAACTCGCGCAGTTGCAGGGCTTTAGGGCTGGCTGGCGTCTCTGCAGCTGCTGCTGCTGCTGAAGATGAGAACACTGCCGGCAACTAATACATCTGCGATCCTTCGGAGATGCGCGGATTTCTGTGATTGGGAACTGTTTGTAGAGGGAGAAATGGGCAGGCTTCGGTATCTAAAAGATGCGAGCATTCTAAATGGTTTAACAGTTACATATTCGAATTGCTTACTTAGAATATTGTTGAAGAAATTTTGATTATATGCATAGGAATTTTTATCAAATTTGTGGGTTTGATAATTTCTTATTTTGTGAGAAATAT
This sequence comes from Ormyrus rosae, assembly GCA_035047165.1. NCBI lineage: Eukaryota > Metazoa > Arthropoda > Insecta > Hymenoptera > Ormyridae > Ormyrus > Ormyrus rosae. The sequence continues at coordinate 2,886 of JAWWML010018255.1, forward strand.
GCATTGCCAAATTTAAGCAGAATACATTTATATGAATGGAAGCTTTTTGACAGTGAAGTGTGGTAGACTCCCCTTGTTAGAATTAATGGAGAAATACCTTAAATTTTCATTTATAGGCTGCATTTTAAAATCGTTTCATAATTTTATTTTAAATGTGCATTAGATTTCAAAACGTTTCTAACAGTGAACTTTGCACGAGTTAATGACGTATTGGTTTACACTTTGAACTACCGAGGAAGGATCAACATTTCATTATTTCAATCATAGAAATCGTTTAATTCCTGAAAAGCAGGATATCCCAAACAGAGCTACCGAAAGCACGTAGCTGGCATTGCTTTCCGAGTTGGGCGATTTATCTTTCAACGGTATCCAACTACAAGATTCTAGCCGTCAAAGAAATCTTGAAACGGAAGCTTTCTTAGGAATAACAAAAGATCCTGAAACTCGAAGCTGTTTGTACGAAAAAAACATTAAAATTTTAAATTCCTTAAAAATTGCTTGTTTATCGTCACTTATTCCCATAAAAATATTTCGAAGACGGGTGGAATTTTTCTAAATTCTAAATAAAAATTCTAAGGCGGTTCATTCACAGAGTTCTTACACCATCTTTGGTTCGGTAAATCAGATATGTGCCTTTCCAAACTCGGTAATTGTACTTTTTCGGGAGCGCTTCGTTCTTTGAGGTTACGAGCCACGTGCCAGAGGAGGAGCCGAAAAGATGAAAGCCACACCTAACAGACACGATGCCATTTTTTGCGGGAGAAATACTGCGATAGAACTGCTGAGGCACGTAGCTGGTATTGCTTTGTGTTATTTATGTTGTAACGGCTAAATCCACCCGTGAAATGGTCAATTCTTCATCGGGAGACTTAAAAATGATTAAAAAGAAATTATCTGTATTACTCGTTACTTATTACATTATGACGAAAAACAGCAGTGACTTTCGTTCCTTAGCATAGTAATCTACTTTTATAGCAAGTTTCATGCTAATTCATTTCCTACGCACGATATAATTTAAACCAGACATTCGTATATATTATTAATCACTAAACCGACGCACATCTAACATAAAATCACGCTGAATAATCTCATTAATCAACTAAAAAATAAATCTCCTCGCAAAAACTCCTTCCTCCTCTCGAAACGAAGTCTCGAAGACGTACGTCGCAGCGCCGCGGAAACGAAGTTTCGATCTCGAAAGCAGGCAGGCAGGCAGCAGCAGCAGCGGCGGCGAAGCAAAGACCTCCGCTAACTCACTTCCGCCGACTTTCGCGAGCTCCATTGGCGCGATCGCGCGGCGGATTAAGTCGCGCACTCGACGGTCGAAAGAGCCCGACACTCTTCGCGCTAATTTGCCTTTGACGGCGCGAAGCGGCTAATACGACCGAGATAACCGAGAGCCCGAGTGCCGGTTATTAAACTCGGTCTTGGGCTTTCGGTCCAAGGCGATTTTGGGAGCGGTTAAATTTTCATGGTTAACTTTTGATTCTTTGGCGAGCGGAGTCGATGCCGGGGGATCGATTGACAAGTGCCGGGTGAACTGCAGCTTTCGTGCGCGGAATGAAATTTATTTGAAATTATCTTGCTGGAAGTGTGGGAGAAAAATATTGTGCAATTAGCAATTTCTCTGGAGAATGAGCGCTTGAAGTTTCAAGGAAGTTGATTGAAGTGGAACGGAGAAAATAAGTGGCAAGGTTCGTTTGAAACGAACTAAACATTTTTAAGAATTAATTAATTTCATGTAGGGTCAAGAATTTAGTTAAAGAAGTCAACACCGATAGTTTAAATATCGGATATAAGAGAGTGTTGATAGACTACTCGATAGGTTAAGGTTTTACCGATAGGTGGCTAATATAATTTAATTTTGTAAACATGTATATTAAAATTTCTAATAAAATTTTGCATTGACTAAACTTAATCTTTATTCTATATAAAAAAAATTTTCGTAGAGCGACGGAAGTCGCCCAAATTAAAAATAAAAAATAATTTCGAAGTAATTTACATCGTTGCCTTTCTGGTTTCGATAATTCTTTCTTTTCTGGGCCGCTTTTGTCCTACAAAGATATGTGCCACATGTCAGAAAAGTAGTAGCATCGAAAAAATGAAAGCCACTGACCTCGAGGCATAAACAATGCTTTTTTCTGCGGGAGAAACACGATCGAAAAGTCACGCCAAGTCAAGTTTTCTGATAAAGTTTGTTCAGCTTAAGTGACTGGTATAATATTCCTTAAACATAATAATTAAATACAGCAGCTGTTTTAGGCGGAAGTTTTCCTAAAATGACTTTTATCTCATTCGATTTGGCCACAGGTTTTTCTTACTTTGAAGAAGTTATATTAAGTAAAAATACTGTATAATTACTAATTTCTCTGGAGAATGAGTGCTTGAAGTTTCAAGGAAGTTGATTAAAGTGGTACGGAGAAAATAAATTGCAAGGTTCGTTTAAACGAGAATTTTACGTTTGTAAAATCAGATTGTTGTTCTCAAGTTAATATTAAAAATGATTAAAAAATTTATGACGTAATTATAAAATTAATATATGAACTCGTAAAATATTGATTACAAAAATACATAGCCAGTGGAGGTTGAGGATATAATGTTAAATAACTAACGTAATTCTCCAAGTCGAGTACACATTTCTATTTTTTATTAAACCCATTAATATCAAACTACTTAGAGCAGGAGAAACAACCCCAGTCCCTACACCCAACAAATGCTCCGAGTAGAAAATTATACCTAAGATTACGAGACACTGCTGCATAATATATGTGAGAATGAAAAATCGTCACAGTAACCTTACGCCCACCTTAACTCGAGCTATTTTCTAATTAGAATCATAAAGAAAAACGTTTTAATTAAAGTGCTTCCACTTTAATTAAGCGTCGCTTCGAGCGTGAAAAAGGGAGGAGGACCGGAAGGGGGCACCAATCCAAACGAGTCGTACCTCCCGAGGAAAATCATATCGTACCTCAGTTAACCGAAAATCTAAGCCCGCCCTAAATAACTAAGGCAAACGTCTATTCATCTTCCGCCGTCGGGCAACAAAGGGGAGGAAGTGGTCGGAAAAAAAAAAAAAACGCGAAAGCAGAGAGCACGAAATTACCAGAATGCACTACTCTCTCGATTTGTTCCTTCCCTCGACATTTAGAGTCCCTCCTTTTTTTTCCTCTCTCTCTCTCCGTCCTCGTCTCGGGGCTCTTTCTCCCTGTTTCTCTTAGTTTCCGCGGCCGCAAAAGTAGCGCTAAACCGCGATTCCGTGACGCTGGTCTTTTAGAACGCACAGCTTGTGGCCAAAAGAGCTGCAGAACGTTTTTCTCCCAGCTTTCTCCCCCCCCCCTCTCTCTCTCTCTCTCCATCTCGAGCTCGGATATTACATTTCTTTTTCTGCCTAAATTTTACTTTGGCTTTTTCTCTTTTACCTTGTGTGGTTTGTTTGTTTTTTCTTCTTTTAGAAGTTTTTTTTTTTTCTATTTCGAAATAAAAATACGAAATTTTTCCAATTTATTGCGGAAAGTTGAAATAACTATTTTAGAAAAAAACTTTTAATTCTTTCTGTTAAAGAAATGAAGAGCGCAGCTTCGAAACTGAAATTTTAAGGATTTGAAAATAGTAAAAAATATATTAAAAATCCTGAAAATTTTCAATCTAAACTCCTGACGATCCGCGGCGAAGAAAATATTTTTTTAGAATCACGAGCTTTTACTTCCATCTACTCTTTACATTCAACGATCAAACACACCTGCAATTTGCCTCCTTTCGCCAATTTACCCTGCAGTTTCCTACTCCGCAACGGCCACTAAACAAAATTACTTTCTCCACTCTACGCGGTAACTCATTCGACGAAAAAAAAAAAAAAAACAGGCCAGAGGCAACAAAGCTAAATCACGTCTGCCGGCGAGTCGGAACGCCATAAAACTCTCTCCCAATTGACACACATTCGCCGAAATAATATAAATAAAGCACTTATCGCGTCTCCCTCGAATCCCGTCCCTTCTTAGCCTTTGACTCCTTCCCGGTCTCTCTTTCGGTTTTATCTCTCGGAACAACTACGGGAGCAAACTACGGCACAGAGCGCGCCTGGCGACGTTAATGGCTTTTCCCAGCTTGCGGCGCGCGCGCGCAGTGAATTTTAATGAGATTTATAACTATAAAGCACGACATGCCACCCTCACCCCCCACCTTTGTCTTTTTTTTTTTTTTTACCTCCGTCGCCTACAGCTTCCTCTTTCTCGCTCTTTATTTTTACCTCCTCTTTTCTCCCTCCGACTCTCTCTCTCTCCTCAATTTTCCGGCTATCTCTTTTTCCGCGACGTGTCAGCCTGGTTTTCGCGCTTTGTTCCCTTTCTTTTCTTTGAGTTTTTTTCCGCGTGCTTCTTACGTATCTAAGCGCGCAGGTTACTTTTTAAGCGGAGCTTTTTAATTGGATTTATCGAAGGATTTCCGGCGCGTCAGAGCGTAAGCCGGAAGTTTCGGCGGGATTTTTTAATTGAGATTTTTGGAAAGCTCGAGAGATTTAATGTTTTGGGGGGAGCTGTATTTGTGTTGAGATGAAACTTTTTTAATTACACGTTAAAATTAAAAAAAAGGGCTTTCTTTTTGTTTTCCCGGAATGGGCGAAAAAAATGTTTTCATTTTGAAAGAAATTTTTATGCTACATTTACGGAAATGCAGTGACTTAAGTATAAAGAATGAGAGTACAAAGGAGTAAGTCTTGTAAGTCTTTCTTGAAAGAAATTAAATCTTATACTTTTTAAGTATACTAAATAAAATTTGATGCTTTTTAAGTGTACTTTCAGGTTCTCGTTTCGAAAACCAACTTCGTTTACACGTTAAAAGGAAAATTAAAGAATGAAGTAAGTTCAATATTATCTTGAGATATAAAAGCACCGCGTTGCACTTTCATCTTATTATCATTCCGAAACACGAAATATAACTTACATCAGTGGCGAGCGAGCGGCACTTTTTAAATACCGTTTCAGACTCCGAAAGCGTTAGTTTTTCACGAAACTTTCACCCTCTCTCACGAAAATCCGGGAACGCATCAGCGAAATGAGCTCGAAATTCAGCGAGGATCCCTCATTGACCTAATAAAAAAGTAATCTTCTCTCTTCCGCGTCCCTCGGCATTCGGCAAGGCGAGAACGGACGGGAGAATGCAGGCGCAGAGAGAGGACACGCACAATGCGCCCGCTTTTCTTCGAAAACTCGCGCGGAAAACAGAGAGAGAGTGTCGCCGCGTCCCCGAGGCCGCAAAGCCTCTTTACATTATAGATGGTGCATCCGCCGAGAGTGCTTGCAATCTTAATGTGTGTCACCGCCGCGCGAGAGAGAGGGAGCTTTAAAGCTCCGATGCGACATTAATCTTGCACCCGTCGGATCAGCGAATCGAGAGCGGAATAACGCGCGGCGGCGTTCTTTCCTACTTGTTTTTGCCCGAGCCGAGGGAGTTATTAAGAGGCTCTCGCCGAAATAGATTAAAGTGTCAGTCTCTCGCGAGACGCGAGGAATGTTTATTACACGCCGGGGGAGGCGCTGAAATTTCCGAGTCTTTAGCAGCCGTTGTTCCGGGGGTGCTGTTTTCTTTTGATTAAAGGCCAACGTTGATGGAGGTTGGGATATTTGTTTATTGCAGCTTATAGGGGAAATTTTTCGGCCGCGGGACGACGAGGAGCGACGAGCTTAGTTTGCTCGTTTTGCAGCCGAGTTTAATTAGAATTGGATGGGGGTTCCGAGCTTAAGAGCTTTTTTTGGTTGGGTTGGATGTGGGAAGTTGGTTACTAATAATCCGCTTTAAGACGCACAAAAGGCGAGGGTTTAATCGATTGCGAAATATTTGAAATGAAAATTTGTTATACATTGGAGAAATTTGAAGATGCTATTTCAGATTTTCGCAATAGCACAGGTACATCTTTCCTTATTATAAAAATCCCACGCGAGATTCGTTCGGTTTTCGAGTTTTTATCGATCTCGAGCCGAGGATATCGAATTACTGTTTGATTCTATCGAATTATAAAAAAAAAAATTGAATAGCGAAATGCGAATGTCGATCCGAATCCAACTAGTACTAGATGAATTGAGACGCGCTGCGCGCGCCGATGTTTCGCTTTCGTTGTTCAACTTTTTTTTACGAATGGATGGATGGAAATCATCGGTACGAAGTAATCCGTCCGAGATGGATTGTTTGCTCGATTTATATTATTCGAGCGTATATATTTATTTATTTATATTATTATCGATATTATGGATGGACTAGAATAGATGGGCGTGCTCCGCGCGCCGATGTTTAGCGTTCGTTATTCAACTGTTGCTTTTCGATAAAGAAAATCTCTGCTCTCTCGGCTGATGATCTCAAAACGATTCGAGATTCTCGCTCGAGATCGATAATATTGCGTGGGATTTTTTACTATAATAAGGGATAACTAGCAAAACCAAAAAGTAATCTACGCCATAGACTCGACTATCACATCTGTGTACATCTAACCAACTATATTAATTGTGTATTTTACATTTTAAATGTTTTACAACAATCATTTTCATTCCCCATTACTTGCGCCAATGCTCCAAACTACCATCAAACAAATAAATCCCAGGAAAATCAACAACAAGCCCATCGGCCCGCAAGCTCCCCAATTAACAAGCAGCTACAGCAGCAGTCCCCGTTTTTCCTCGGCGGTCCTCCCGAAACAACTCTCCCCCCGGCCGGATCCCGGTAACATCGGCAGTAAAGCTCGGCGGGGAGCAATTACATGGCGCGTTAAAAGTTTTGAAACACGTGTCGCGGACCCTCGAGCATACGCGAATCCAAAATGCTTCTGACACTTGGCCGTAAAACCGCTCGCGGCAAGTTTAACGACGACGCGCCGCTAAACACGAGCTGCCGCGCCGATTAGGATTAATCAGCAGTAAAAAGTTCAACGAGGCCGCCGCCGTTTTAGAAGGCTGTAAAACTAAGTTTCCCGGTGGGGGAGAGGGGGAGTTATGGCGGGCCGATTTCTGCGAGTTATAAAAAGGGGTGGGGAATGCGGATGATGGAGGTTGGTTTTACGTCATTTGGGAGGCGGAGTTCGAAGCTTGCCTCTGGATTTGAATTGCAGTTGCATTGTTTTTATATTGTTTCGCAGTTTTTTCTTAATGAAAATCAAACCAATTTTAGAAAGTGCCGAGTGCTTTGTGTTTATTTTAGATTTAAAGTAATTTAAAGAGTTTAATTATAAACTGATTTTGTTGTAGAATGAATTATTCATATAATATATATGTAAAATATAAAATAAGCCATTTCCAAAATGAACTTTCTTTGCACATAAAAGCCAAATTAACTAGGTACAAAACTAGATTTTACATTTATATTATATAATAATATGCATGTAATAAAGTGGAAACTGTAATTAGATTAGCAGATCAACGGAGATGATAACGTCACACATGTCCGACATACCTCGACCCTGTAATAATTGATTTATTCGCACAGAACCAAATTCAGGATATTACAACTGTCGGCTGTGATTAGAGCAGTATTATCAAGGCAATTATCTCTTTGGCCAATCAGCAATTTACTAATGCACGAGCAACATTTTTCCCGAAACCGGCAGTGCAGCGATGGGTTTTTTTCTATTCGCGAGAACTTCCTTTATGTGTCCCTTGAATTGCAAAAAGTACGTCAATAAAAGAATGAGAAAGTACTTTTTAGCTTGAGTTGCAAGTTTCGCTCGCAAAAGTCAAAAGTCAAAGTAGAAAAGTTTTCTTTCTTTGAAAAGGAAACATTTCTTGTTTCACCTGCAGCTTCCCTACTTAAATATTTAATTTCAAAGGCGCATGCAAAGTGCGGACCATTACTCTCGACAGAAGTTACGCATGCTTTTCATTGACGAATATCCGCGCTTCATTTGCACGAGAGCATTTGTTTTTTTCTTTTTCGAGCTTCGAAAATAGTTGGGAAGCTTTTAAAAACCCAATAATCGTTTTTTCTTTCGAGCGAACGAATGAATTTGGTGAGCCGCGACAGCTCGTGATTTAATAAGGAAAGTTTCGATAGATGTGTGTTATATTTCGCAGTATTTTATCATATATTTTGAATAGAAACTTTTTATAATCTTCTGCTTAATATCGGTGCTTAAATTGAATTAACATGCATTTAAAAAGTAAAAATGAAAAGAAGAATTATTCCCCAAAAAAAAAAAAACTATATTTCACAACAAAAATCTGTATTTCGCAACGAAACTACACGGTGAAAATCTATCTCAACGTCGATAAAAGATTTAAAATTTATTCAAACTGAACGTACCAGTGTAAATCCACTTCCGTAATCGCAGTTTTTCACCAACTTACTTGTCGCTAAATAAATAACTCGAGCTTTAACTCAATGCCCTCCATAATTCTTGCTAAACAAACTAACCCCAGCGAAAAGCGCGCGGGATATTCCCGCGCTTTTCGCTCGCAGCAGTCGCGGGCGGAAAGGCTCGGGCGAAAAAGAACTTTTAATATTAATGTACATTCGACAAGACAAACGGCGCGCGCATAATTTTCGTCATTTATTATCGCGGCTCGAGCCTTCCTAATGGGACCGAGATTAAAAGGTTATAGCCGGGGACTCGAGGATTCTGCCGAGTCCTTTTAACTCGCGACCGCAGGACCAGTAACGACTGGCTTCCAGGGGGACACTTCAAAGGGTTTCTTTTTTTTTTTTTAACGAACTGTACTGAGTTTTGCACTGATTTATGCTGAGAGCAGAGACAGTTTTATAACCGCGCCGCGGGAAATTTGGAAGATTAGGGGTTCCAAGGACTCCTTATTAGGAGGGATTTTTGGTGGATTTAGGTTTTTTCATCTTTGTATCAAAATGCTAATTTTCCCCTTTTTGGGTCAGGTGTGGCATTTGTTAAGTTTAAGATAACAAGAAAGTTTTACTAAGTGCATTTCGATTGCAAAAGATAATTAATCAGAAAGGCACGTCTTTAATAAACTTTTTCATCATTTGAAATTTAAAATTTGAAACTTAAATTAAGTCGATCAATGAAATAATTCCCAAAACATTCTTCTCTCAAGCTAAAAACCATCCCGGTGCTTCTAAAAACATCAATGCACCTTCATCAAGATCCAGCCAAGCCCCGCCAAAGAAAAGCGTTCATCTCGCAACCGCGTAAAATCAAATAATCCAGAGCATACTCCGCGCCCAGCCGAAATTCTAAGAGCCCAATTTCTTCCGCCCATCATCTTCTGAAAAAAAAAAAAACAGCCCGGCAGCCGAAAGAAAGCGCGCGGCTGAATGGGCTCTCTCTCTCTCTCTCGGTGCCCTCCCGGAAGTTTAAAGCTGAGCAAACAGCCGCGTATGAGGCCTCGAGATCCGCGCGCCCCCTTTTGTGTCGGTGGCCGGGCTTCTTTCGCGCCCTCCTGCATTGTTAACGGGGGGTTTTCGGAGGCCGCGCGAGAAGCGCTTTCAATCGAGGGCTCGGGACTTTTGGAGCTTGAATTATTCGCGCTTGTTTGTTTGCGCCTTTTTTTCGCCGCCGGCTCCGTTGATTGTTTCCGCGTTCAAGGATTGGCAAACGAGAGTTTGTTTTTCCTTCCTTTTCGCATGAATTTAAATCAATAAGTATCGTGTGCGAAGATATTTTTGATGTTCCGTTTAGTTCCGTGTGTAGTAATAATTGTATAAATAATATAAATGCCGAGTATAGTTGCAGAATTTTGCGTTGTCAATATTCTCTCAGCAGTTTTCAATTTTATGAAATACATCGAATATATGGATTTCCATTGTAATCCGTATCAGTACAGTTCATCCCCGATCGTATTTTTAAAATTCACCCCCCACCCCAGCAACACATTTGCAAATCCGCTTACAAAAAGGGACTCCGACAAAGTTAATCATGCACGAAAATTTGCTTTTAGAACTAATAAAAATGCAAATCCGTCTCGCATTTAGACGCGAGCGGCATCAAACGTCCGAGAGAGAGAGAGAGAAAAAAAATCGTAATCCGCGAGTTACAGCGCTAAAAGGCTCATACATAAACCAGACCCTCGAAATCCGTGCTTGCAACTACTCCCCGGCGAAGCTCGACAAATATTTCAATACGCGCGTCATTCCGAAAGATACGAGGAGAGCGTATATATTCCCCTTCGATAAAAACTCACGCGCCGAGTTTATTAAGTCCGAGGGGTCTCTCTGCTTATCTTCGCCGGGGACTTTGCATTTCGCGTCGTTTAGCATTTCGTTTTTTTTTTTTTCTGGAAGTGCGCCGCCTTTTACGTTAGGTCTGTGATTTTCTACGGGAAGGAGGGACGGAGATTAGGATGGTTATACGAGCGGATTTGCGCGTATCGTAAAGGTGCCGGGGTTCTCTTTATCAAATCTAACTTTATGCTATGACCTGAATTCGTGATTGACGCCGATGCGTGTTTTAGATCCTTGGGGGGGAGCTTTTATGCTTTTGGGAATATTTATGGGTATTTTTTCGTGATTTTGGAGAGTAATTGATATAATATTTGATGCGTTTCCGTTCGAAGATGTGAATTTAGGGGTTTTTATACAGTCTGTGTGTTTTATGGATTTCTGATGTTTATGTTAAATTAATTACGCTACTTTATTTAATAAGGTACTTTATTTTGAATTGGAGGAATTAATGGAGACATACCAAATTGGATGAATTAAAATGAAAATTTTCGTAGATTGGTCGATTAACTCACCTGAAACATACAAAATTAAAAATTATTAATTTAACGAAACGCATTTAAATATAAATAATTTTTATTAATTAGAATAAATTTAATTATTTTTAAAATTTTTATCAGTGTTGAATCTTACAACTTTGATCTTTGAATCAATGCAGTATAAATTATTTTTAAAATTTAATTTTTACTACAGCGAACAAATATATAATTCCGCCAACAATCAAATCCTTTTTGAACTTCCACTTTTATTCAATTTCAAAACGTGAATCGCGAACAATTTATGTAATTCACTTTTTGAAAATTAAAAATCGATAACGAGAAAGGAAGGACTTAATAACTCTTCGGAAGGGATGAAAACTCTTCGTGAACCTTATTTAAAATTTCATATCTAAGCGGCTTCGAGCATTTCCGTCCATTATCTTAACGATCAAGTCGCATCGCCGGAAGCCGAGTGGCCGATTAGATCCCGAAGGAACGAAGGTAAAGCCAATAAAGAATTCCATCCGCCTGTAATTTAGTTTTCAATTTTCCGAGAGATCATTTCTGCGCCCCTCTGGTTTATTATATATTTTTCTACTTCTGTAACCGAATCAAGCTTCCGAGAATTTCATTGGTCCGATTATCTCTGATGTTCCAGAGGATTGTGGCCGATTATGATTGCTTTTCTCGTTTCTACGCCGAGTTTCGAGCCACATCTTATTTGCAATCGATGGCTTTTTGCGATTTTCATTTCGAAGGAAATAATTTAAGTTAGCAGTTATAACGAGATTTGCTCTGAAATAGTTAAGCTCTGAATCGAAAGAATAATTTCTTTTCAAGAGTTTACATAATAACTTTTCTTTTCCAGGTTTACATAACATTTTATTCGACACTTTTTATACTCGTATAATATAATATTGTAAGCAAAGTTCTTAATTACTAGAAAAGCCGACCACTATTTATAATAAATTCAATATTTATAAATAAAAATCATAGGTGAAAAAGCTGGTTCCTATTGGGATTTGACATGGAGGCGTGGTCAATATATATAGTAACAAATATGGCATTGAGCTTGCGCTTAGCATTAGAAGTATAGATATACAGATATATAGATATAGGTATAGCAGGAGGCAAAGGCCACAAGCATAAAGTACTTTTAGTTTTCGCCGGTAGGCGGCGACACTCAAAATGTCAAATCTTACTAGAGACCACCGTGCTTCAAAGGACAACATAATGTTCCCACAATCTTTGTCGATTAATAAAATGGTTCGAATTACAATTAAAAAAAAAAAAAAAAAATTCGCTCGGAAGAAAAACTGTCTAAAAATAAAAATAAAACTCGAGAATCCGCGAGGTGAAAAAAGGGGAAGGCGTTTGCTAGAGCCACAAATTACGTAAAATTTCAGTACTCGCGAGCAATAAATAATCGCTCAAACTGATTCCGAAGGGAAAGAGAGAGCTTCGGCCCGGCGGATAAAAAGAAAGGGAAAAGCCACTTTGGGCACGGAGAATTTATCGCTCTCGAACGTATAATGCACGTTCGCGCCATTTTCCCTCCCAACTCGCTCATAACAAATGCACAGTCATCCGAAATACATAAACTCTCCGCGCGTGTCTCTTATTTGCCAAGTTTTGCGCGGCGGAGAGTCGAGATTTACGAGTCTCGCGGCGAAATAACAGGTGGCTTCCCCCCCTCCCCCCTACCCTGTTGGCGCGGTTTCGCAGAGGGGGGAATTGGAATAATGAGGGAGAGAGGTGACGAGAGGAGAGATAAAATTCGGCGGGGACGTTTGCGGCTGGAGGGCCGTTCTTTTTGTTCTGTCGGGAAAAAGGCCGCGGCCGGAGTTGTTTCTTTTGTGGGTATTCGGGGGAGGGGGGGGGGGAAGCTTTCGACGATATAATGGGGAAATTGAAGGGACTGGAGGTGTTGAATTTAAATATTCAAGTTTAATCGGATTTGGAAGAAATTAAGAAGTTTCCCTGGAAACTAAATGGTAGCGTTTTGTATAAGATATATAATTAAATTAGGGGTAAGCACGATAAAATTTAAGTTGAGAACAAAGAAAATTTATTAGCGTAATAGGCCATTATGTTTGAGACGAGATTGCACGCGTAAATTTTTTTAAATAAAAGTTCTATGCAACAAAATTGACAAACATAAAACGAATCTGTTTCTTTCCGGCAGAAATGCATTTGTAAATTTAATAATTTAAAAATTGAAAAAATGTACGTGAACTCAAAGGCGAAGTAATATACGACTTCTATCCGAATACATCAAGGAAGTCAACATTTTAAGCCATTAGTTGGTCGCCGAAAATTCGCAAACAGAGAAGGCAACTTTACGTTTACCCGCAACTATTCGAAATGCGGGGAGTAATCTTAAGACCGTTTCGGCTTTAGTTTTCTGGCGGACCGCACCGTAACCAATTTCCACTCGAGAGGCGTTGATAAATTGGTCTTGATTGAGTTTGTGGAATTCAGGTCGAAGTTCGAACTATTTCGAGGATGTGTTCGCGCGAAACTTTTGATGGGCCAATGCACCGATCGCACCTCGGTGGGAACGATTGAATTCTTAATAGAAAATTAAATTGTTTGTAAGATCTATTCGGAGGATTAAATCGTTCTGATTAGTAATCTAGTGCATGTTTTTATTTCGTAAAGAATCTGCATGGAGTACAGAAGAATTCGGACACTTGTTAGAAAGCGATAGTAGATGAGATTAAGCCCTTGTAATTTATGATTAATTTCATCTTAAAATACGAAAGTTCAAGAATTCTATAAAGAATTTTTATAGATTTAAGTTAAAAAGATGTATTTTAAATGAATATTCCTAATATGCATCATAATTGTAATTATTACATTTACTTTTCAAAATTATAGAAAACAATGTATGATGGAAAAAACAATTTGGTATTATTTTTGTCTCTCTTAATTCTTACACTAAAATATTCAGTTCCATAAACATGAAATATTAATAAACCAGAGTATATTGTACCATTAATTAGTTTGACAATTGAAAAACAACTAAGTACCTTAAAAAATTAATATATCCTCAGCTGTATTTAGCATCGACCAAATTCCAGCGAAAAATCCCTAATAAAAAAAGCACCCCCTTCCCCCTCCCCCCCACAAAAAGACAGGCCAAAAAATCGCCGAAACTCACTCCAAAGTACAATAGCCTCGCGTCACAAATTTCAGATGAGAGAGTATAATAAAAGCCGCTCGCAGCCTCAGGTATATCAATTTATCACTTGGCCTCGCGCTCGGCGCTAATATCGCATTATGCCTATATTTCGGCAAAATGGCCGAGGCTGCTGTCGCCAACAATGCCCGAAATCGATACGTTACAATACTTCCGCTAGGAGGCGTTCATTTTTCACGCTTCTTCCGCTCCCTCTCTCGTCGTTTTTTTCTTTTTTTTTTTTTTTTTTGCGGGCTCGTTTCTCTTTTTATATTTGTCGGCGAATTTCGACGCCGCTCTGCCGAATATGTATGAATGAAGAGCGACGCGCAACACGGCAAAGCTTTAGCCTCGACCCTATTTATATACGCGAATGAGTCTTTTTTTTTGTCTCTTTTGGATCGGCCCTCCGGCAGAAACTTATGGCAAGTGACTTTTGAAATGGCGCTGAAGGTGCAGCCTCGAGCTTTTCGAATGAACTTTTTTGTAAATTGTAATTGGACTATTGTGCATTCAGTCTCGTAGGGGTTGGAAATTCTTTTCGACGGAGAGCTGTTCGCGCTTTAATGCAGCCTTAACAGCTTCTGCAATTTTAACGAGTACGTCTGCCGGTGAATTTCTTCTGTTTTTTTGATTTATTTTTCGTGGAATTCGAAGCGTACTTTATATTTAGTTTTTAATTATTAAATCATGCTTTATTATATGATTACACTGTCCAATTAGAGTAGATAATGAAGAACTGAAATCCAAGGCTTAAGGGGAAATAATTGCGGGATGTGCTTCAATGTGAATCGACACTTTATTAAAAACACAGTTTAATCAATAAATGAATAACCTAGTTTTTCTTATGCAAAGACTCGATAAAAGAAAGACAAGAAGATAAACATAATCAAAAATCATATTTTCAAATTTATCGACGAAAGAAAGGCAAGTAAAACCATTAATCTTTTCTAAAAACTGAAAAGTAATACATTCTATCATCAATTTCAAAACATTTTTTTTTAGAAAATAAAACTGTCACGTTATCCTCTCGTTTATCACAGTAGTTACGCGGTGAAACTACTTTTTCAAAATCAAGAGTCAGCTAGGAAAAATCGGAACTCAAAGTAAGCTCTTTAAATCTAAACAAATGTCTCTTTTACGTTACTCGAAGCTCTATGGAATCGGATCCACTAATCTGGTCTGTGAAAGGTATGAAAACTTTTAAAATACTATACAGAGAATTTTATAGAAAACTTTTTTACAGTGACTTAATTCAAATTAACTCTTTCGGGTGCACTAAATCTAGAAATCATTGGTTTTTGAGATTAACTTTTTAATAATATAAAATTGCAAAATATTTAAATAAATTTGAATATACAAAATATGAAATGTTTGCAGGAGAAATAGCAGTGAAAAATCGGCAGATAAATTTTAACCTATACCTTACCAAAATCCTCAATCAATGCGCGCATTCACGTAATAATATATACTTAATTCTATATTATTATGTTAAGAATACATATATGTACTTTAATTTCTTTTTAGTATATATTTAAGATACCGAAAATTTCAGATTTCTAAGTTTTTCATTCTAGTTCTACAAGTTTGTGATAGATCTAATGAAGGGTGCTTTCCCTGGTAGCAAGTTTCCGATAATCTAGCTAGATTTGGATATTTTAACTAGATTCTATGCGATATTATCGGAAACTTGCTACTAGGATTATAGTGCTTTTTATTGTAATCTACAGAAAAGGAAATGTTTAATAATTTTTAAAATAAAACTGAAAATCTTGGAAAATTGCAAAATCGGTTACTATATGAAAATATTACACAGTTATATATCTTTAAATTTAATTCTGTTTTTATTATAATGTTTTAGGGAATTACTGAAAGAATTAATGATTCTGACGACAATGAGGGAATTCTTCTGAATAATTCTTAAAAAAAAAAATTATTTAGAAGAATTTCATCATTGTCGTCAGGATCATTAAATTTTTCAACAATTCCGTAGAACGTGTATTATTGGCGCCGAATATATCCTTGTAACTTTACTTTTTATTTGTGGGAATCGAAACTCCCCCTAGCGGCGAAGTCTCCAACTAGATGGCGCGCAATTACAGACCCAATCGCATAGATACGTATTAAAAGGAGGCAGTATTTATATAACAGATTAATTTTTAAACAAACTAGAAGCCAGTTCGACAAAGTTTGTCTCCTCAGTCCTGTCTAATAATTGCATTTCCTCTGCATGACCTCCGATAATCCGTCAAAATTATAAGCCTGCGTACTCGTATTCGAGCTATCAATGCGCATTGTGGAGGATTAAAAGCACTACGCGTATATCAATACCGATAGCCCCGATATATACTGCGGGCGCAGCCCTGATTAACACTTTCAGGATGTAGCAGTTAACAGCAACCGATAAGGCATTAACTATTTTCGTCTGCTAAAGCTTTTTAGTAATGTGCTTTCTGGTCTTATAGAAGCAAGGTTTATTCAAATTTTAGGGAATGGCAATTACTCGATTTATTTCACTTGATTATGTACGGATTGTAATAATAGGCATGAATTAATTAAGGAATGAACTAATTAAGGATCAGAGATTGCAATTGAAAATTGAAAAAACTCCAATGTATGAAATCCATGACAGAATAATTTATGAAAATTTTAAGATATTTGCATGAAAAATTTGATAAATATCTTTTTGAGTAATAGATTTTACTTGCTCTAAAAACTGGCCTATTTCTTTTGAGAAAGGAATGATTTTTCACTTTCTCCGATTCAGAAAGTCATTTGTCTGCATATTTTTTATCTAGTAATAATAAAAAGAGCCTGTCAGAATCCTCAATTTTAGTCGCCGCTCTTAAAATGGTGATTGATGTTCCGAACGATTCCACCCTTTTTCGCTCTCGCAGTTTTTACGTTGAATTAGGATTTACCGCTGTTCTCCCAAAATGTCTCAAGGGAGTGTTTCCAAACTACCCGTTTCTTCTTCTGTTGTTCTATTTATTACTAGAAGTTGTAATTTACTGTTATATTAAAAAAAAAAAAGTTAATAGTTTCAAAAAGAGTAATATTGACGAGGTAACTTTTGTTTTATTCATCTGTAACCTTTTATCTTTATTAGATAATTTCAAGTTAAGTCCGATTATGCTATTTAGTATTGTGACGTACCCAAAAATAAACTTGAGTAAAAATATGAAATAGTATAGAAATTCTATAGCTTGCAATATCAACTTATTATATGAAAAAAATTTTCAAATTTATGCTTTCCCCGTCCCGCTGCATAAAATTTTACGTCCCCGTGAGTGACAGCTACAGCCGCTACAGGCCACTGCGTTGTTATCACTTGTATTACATTACGTGTACTCTATCTTGTTTTTTTTTTTCACTGCACGACGTTAGGTTAGTCTGACGTTTGCAACAGCGACTTGGTTTATTTTAAGTTGCCCGTTCTCAGTTTGTGATATCATGCACTTTTTTTTGTAATTTAAAATTAGATCGGTTCAGTAGTTTATTTTTAAAATGGCGTATCAAAATGTGGCTTGAGCGAAATTTTTAAAAAAATTTTATTATGATTTTTGGCAATTATTACGATGCAGAATTCGTTAAAAAT
>JAWWML010018276.1:0-20285 GCA_035047165.1 Ormyrus rosae
TATTGTAGTCGAGTAAGTGTGAATAAAAGTGAATTTGTGAAAATAAAAGATTTTGTGTGAATTTATTTATTGATTTACTAGTGCATAAATCACCACGTTACACAATCAACGGCAACAAACTATCCAATTATTACCGTTTCGTTATAAATAAGCTCAATTATACAGCAGGGAGCGACAACAATCAGTCGCGATCTCCGAACGCATTCACAATCACCGCGGAGGAAATTGAATTCCACACCTGCAGCAGAACGCACCGAAAAAAACGCGTGAAAAAAAATCGCGGGATGGCCACAATGCCTCTTTCCCCTCCGCCCCTTTATGAACTCGCTGGAAGAAGGAGGAGGAGATCGAAGGAGCGCGCGAAGTTAATTATGGTATTGATCTAATTAGCCGATGAAAAGGAGAGCGAATTTCCTTCTTTTGCCGTGGCGCTGCAGCCCCGTAGTCGCGGGCGATAAACTAATTAGCGCCCGAGAGAGAGCTGATCCTGGAGCCCCCCCTGGAAATCAAAATTGAGGGCAGAAGAGAGAGAGAGAGGACTTCGATCCCGCGCCACGTCGGTGCCTTCCTTTTTCCGCGTCGCGTCTTTGTTGGCTCGCAACGCGCCACATCGAGAGAACGGAGTTCCTCTCTCAGGCTAGTCGCGTTTGCTCGGGGAGTCTTTGTGAGTTCCTCGACGCGATTAAGAGAATTTATATCCTGACTTGGCGGGTTTATATTAGGAATTGAAAATGCTGGGTTGAGGCTAATTATTTACTCTGTGGGCGTTAATCTTTTAAGCAGATATAAACACTTCTAAGGTTCAGAATATTAAAACGGCAGGATATTAGCGGAGTTTCGAACTTTGTTCCAAAAGCGGTTTGCAGTAAATACTAGAGCTTTCCCGGATCAAATTTTTTATTTAAGATAAATTAGAACACATTTATTTCTTGATTTTAGTGGAACCAGTGTGATGTCACGAGTATATTAAACTAGCGTAGCCACTTCATAAGCCCATCGTCAAACCATATGTATATTTTGTTGCTAATTTGTTACGCCATATTCGATTTTGTTGCTCCAGCAGTTCCCGAGAAACAATGGATAAGCTAACTTAACTAGCGTAGCCACACTCTGTATCTCCAGACCTTATAAAGATATCAATACGAGACTGGTAGTATATTTTGTTGCTAATTTGTTGTTCAAAAAACCAACTGGTTTTTATTTTGTTGCTCCAGCCGATTCCCAGAAACGTAGCTCGTAATTTGTTGCTAATTTGTAACGCCGTACCCGGTTTTGTTGCTCCAACCGTTCCCGAGAAACAATGGATTCGTTCACTTAACACACTCTGTATCTCCTGACCTATTATGATGGGTTTTGGCAATTGATGGTTGCACCTCTGAAGAGCAACAAATTAGCAACAAATGTTGCCGCGTCAAATTGCAGAACTTCTTTTTATTAACATCTCTTCCGAACAGCCTATACATTTCTTTGAGCTCCATTTCTTTTCGTAACCTAGTCATTAATTCCGGTAACCAGGTAAATCTCCTAAAAAACATACATTCACGCAGCGATAAATTCATAATTTCTCGCGCATGAAACACTTCAATACGTCGGCAGCCGTCCTTTAGTTGAAAAGCTCTATCCGTCGCACAGCAAAAAAAGCTGCGCAGCTCGCGTAAGAAAAACTCCGGTCAGATAAGGCCGCGGACGGCAAAAAAGGTCAGCGCAGCAGCCGTCCATTGTCCGGCCGCATTAAATTCGCCCCTCTTTTATCGAGGAACAGAGCGGCAAAAAGGACGTGAAAGGGGTCGGCAATCCGACTAATGAGCACGAACGCTTTTTCGAATTTTAAATTCGCGCAATCAGCGCCACGAGCTGCGCGCGCGCTTTTAATCGCTGAGTCGCGCTTCGCGATCGTTATGTCGCTGAAAAGGGGAGTTTTGAGAAACCGTCGGGGGGGGGCTCGTTTCGTGCGTAGTTTTTTCTTTTAATGTCAAGTGCGTCTTGTACTGCGGATTAAGACGTCATTGAAGCTGGCGAGCTTTTTAATGGCGCATAATCTTTGCGAGAAATTTTAAATGACTCGAGGCTGCTATTTTTACGTTGAATTGTAAGTAATTACAGCTGCGGCTCGTTTGCGCGTCTAGGAAACGTGTTAATTAATGTGGAAATGTGAAAGCTTATTAAAATGCACGTTTTAGTGTTCAATTTTTAACTGTAAAATATATAACATAAAAATTTAAAATACTTATTAAAAAAATATTCATCATGACTAAGGGCAGTACACATTTTACTTTAAATTTGACCAAATAATCTTCATCAATTCACTGTTAATTGCATTACCAACGTTTACCAAATTCTGGATCCTTCTTGAATAAAGATAAACTATTTTGATTATTTTTACATTAGTAATAGTTAAAAATGGCCTGTATCTTTAGTATACCTATCATTAAATACGTATAGAAAAAAAAATTGCTTCACTTTTACCACTAATCCATCATTCCACCGGTAAACAGTGTCAAATCGAAAATTTCTCTTTAAATTCCCAAAAATCAGCTAAACGGCACGTCACCCAAGACATCCAAATTTAAATGCTCCATTCATACCTCCTCATCAATCACAAAAAAAAAAAAAAAAAAAAAAAACTAAGAATCGATATCCCTCTGCAAAAAAGAACCAGGAGCAAGCAAGTCAACTTCCGCGCTTCCTTTGGACTTTATATCGCAGTCGAGCTCCATCCCTCTCTTTCTTCGTCGCAGCGCGCGTTTAATCCGGGCGCTTCCTATTGGCCTCCTCCTTTTTCCGCCTCTCCCTCGAAATTGACCTGCAATCCAGCCGAGATAAAAGCCCCCGTTCGTTTGTAAAACCGGTCCGCCGGGCAATTCCAGAGCGGAGGGCGGAGAGACGGAAGGCGCGCACGTGACTTATGTAACTTTGCCCCGGAGATTCGCGGCGGCGGCGGCGGCGCCGCGCCGTTCCTTTACGCGACACCTTCGCTACTGTTTACCTGCCGGCGTTGACTTTGAGAATTTTTTACGAGCGAGCTCTCTGCTCTCTGCGACACTTTTTCTTCTCCAGGGCTGCCTCGCTTTTTCTTTTCTTATAGCGCACCGAGTTTTGGCGCATTGTCGTGGATACTGCGTACGTGCGAATTCGAGGCGTCGCTTTTGTCGGCCGGAAATTGACGGGCTTTCTGTTTAGAGATTTTAGGACAATTTTAAGCGAAAATGTACGGCTGTTTTGTTGGAATTTTTTAAAATTTTGATGTAATGAAACATATTTGTTTTCATGTACTTTTTCGTTTTTGCAGTTTTTTAAAAGTACACTATAAAATAATTGTTATGCTCCAATGATATGCAAGTAAATAAAAAAGACTAGTTTTGAAAGTTTTTATTGATAATGAAAAATACTTTATTCCCTTTTTACTACGTCAACCACATTATATGGGTTTTGGTACCACAAATTGCACTCATTTTTTACGGCGCACGCTCTCAACTGTCGGGCATTTTCAAAAGTTACTGCCTACGTTATAGATAACAAGTTTTATCAAAATAATTCGAACCGAATTTTTTACCCAAATTTTTACATTCTATTCGCAGTGATATCGACGGGCGCCTCTGCGTTTACTCTTCCGCTCCGATAATTCATAAATTCAAACTTTTACGAAATTAATTATTTCAGAGAGCCAAATTGAATAAAGAGCGAATTTATTAGGTTGCGCAAGTATGAATATCGCGTATAGTTTTAAAAAGCGCAGCCGGACAGCGATTTAATCTTTGCGACCTGTTTTTCTCTGGCAATGTGTATAAAATTAGTTTTCCAAGCCGCTTTACGAAGCATAATCTGAATGCGAATTAAAATAATCAAATTAGTTAAATTAAAAAGGACCAACTATAATATGCATGTAAATTAGCTAAATTTTATATGAATCTGCTTTTAATGCGCTGTTTTTGTAGGAACTCGACAGGAGTTTTGGGACTTGTTAGATGCGCAAATTTTATTTACTGAATGACAATTGTATTTTCGTGTAATTTCAAGTGCAAAGCGTGTTTTTTGAACTTTAACGAAATAATTGAAATTTTAAAATTCACAAGTTTATAAGGTGGGTTGTTTAATTAATTTTTTAAAATGTTTTTCTGTTTCAGGTAAGCAGTTAACTTTTTACCACAAACAAGAATCCAAGATTACGGTAATGTAAAAGTAACTTACTTGTCGAATAAAAGAAATCTCGGAAATGTCATGTAATACAAATTTTATCCAGTAACAGAAACTGCTGTAAAGAATAGCCCAATAGTATTTGAAAAGAGCAGAGAATAAAAACTTTGAATTTAAAAAGTTTTTCTAGTAAAAAAAAAGACCGCACAAAGCTATTTTCAAAACTTCACTATGACCAAAAACATTTACTTCCTGCGCTTCGAAAAAAAAAACAATCAATAAATGCTACGTACAAAAGTCGAAACAAATTCCTCAGGACTGTTTTGGTAAATACAAATGAAACCCTTCCAGAACCGTTCGAAAAATACAACCCTGCCATTTCACTCGCAAACCAACAGACAATTAATTACTCGAAAACTTACCTCGAGTTTCTATTAATCAATTTTGGAAATCATTCCCTTCGCCCAGCTTAACCGAGCTTTCGCCCGTTGAAACTTTCCCTCGACCTCCGCTCGTTCCTTCATCCGCGAGAGAAGCCTGCCACCGCCCGTGAGCGGAAAAATCCGTGGCGCCTAAAGAATCCCCCGCGCAAGAAGGGGATAAAAGCAGCGGGTAATGTTTAGAAATCATTTATCGTGCCGGGCCGCGAAACTTCTAATACCTCGAGTCGAGCGGCGAAAGAAAGCAGCGAAAGAATAGCGCGGCAGCCCGCACGTCCGGGGCATCCGAATGAAGGAAGCGGGAGGAGAAGAGAAGAAGAAGAAGAAGAAGAAGAAGAAGAAGAAGAAGGAGCGAGAAAAGAAAGTGTAATCCCACACGTGTGCCGCGAGCAAGGAAGATCTCGCGCTCAGATTTGAGAAGATCCGGCGCGCCTCGGCCGCTTTTTCTAAGCCGAAAATAATTGTGCTCCGCGGGAGGAGGAGGAGGCAGAGAGAAAGAGAGGAGAACGTGAGCTGAGTGCCTGCCAAGAAGTTTTCCTCTCCGCAAACTCGTCCCGAATCGGACTTTGGCCCGGAATAAGAGTACACGGCTGCCGTCGAGACTTGTCAAGGATACTGTCTTGTCATTAAGTCGATTGCCGCTGATTCCGAGTTGGATTTCTGCAGAAAAACTCCGATCGAATGGAGGTTGTATAGGTATAGCGGAGGACGAAGCAAATCTTTCCGTTCGATCGGGAAATTCTCCGGGATTTCGCTTCTCCGTCTTAAAATCTCGTTCCTTTTACTTAACTCGAATTTAACAAAACTCGAGTTTATCCTTTGTTAATTTAATTAATGCGATAGAGAGGGTCTGCGTAATTATTTAAGATAATACATAATTGTTTTGAATAAAGCTGCGGTATTAAGATGGTTCAAAAATCGCGGGAAAAAAGTTTTATAATGTTCTCTTTAAAACGATAAAAAATACGACTTTCTTTCTTCTCTTATCTTTTTGTTTTTCTCATAAAAGAAACCCAACTTGGCGAGCTCTACGTCAGACTTTTTCTTAATAAACCGCTCGAAGCGTAATTCAAACTACGCGGCGTACAACAAACCCGTTCGAATTTGAAACGCGATAAAATTCGAATTAAAAACTGGCGTCGCGGAGATATTGGACACCTTTTCCCCGAAAATCGATAGCGTCGCGCTTTTGTGAAAGCAAAAAAAAAGGAAAGAAGAGAGCCGAAACCCGCGAATCGGATTATTTATCGCGCGATAAGCCGAATATTTTTATGCAGGTAAATTCGATGATTTAATAAGCCCCACTTAATTTACCGCCTCTCCGGAGCTCGCCGTATAGATTATTTTATTTCGGATTAAATTTTCATTTTCATAAGCGCGATTCCTGCCATTAACGCCGCTCGGTTTATCTGCTCGTATCATTCATCAGCCCTCTCCGTACAACGTTTACTCGATTGCTGACACGTTCATTTATTCGCCGAGTTTCCCTTTAATAATTGTATCGCTCGATCAACGTCCGCCTTCATATTCCGTGTAAACATGTCAGCGTATTAAACATGTACAAAGCGCTCGAACGTTAAAAAAAACACTGCCCTGCAAAATTGCGAGGACGAAGCATTCTTATTGTCGTCGTTTCAATTGTTTTGTCGGAATTTCAAATTTTACAAGCGAATACTGAACGTCAAAATACTGTGTTCTTACTATAAATATTTTTTGAGCTTCCTAACAATTCAATATTTATGTTTTTAAAAAAATAAATATCCCCGGTTCTCTCGACAAATTCAAAAATATCCACAGACCTTTTTCTAAAAAAACACTTTCGAATCCGTACAGAGCCCCAATCCGAACAGCACGCAAAAGGTACGAAAATCGCCCGCGATTTTAATAACGGCGCAACTAATAAAGTTCCTCGCAACGCGCGTCGTCGCCCTTGTACTCATCGACGGCGTCGAAACACCGGCCGGCGCCGCGGCCGTAAAGTAATCCCCGCGACGTCGCGTGATTTACGGAGACAAAGCAGCCGGGTAGACATATTTATTTGTTCGCAAGAAAGAAAAGCCAGTCCCAACATATTCACTTTGCATCGCTGATCGATGGCGTATTAAGTCCGGTCAATGAAGCCTCTCTCTCCTCCTCGTATCAACGGCACTTTATCGCTCTATTCCGGGCCATAAAGCGCCGCCTGATTACCGTCTAAGCACTTCTTCTTCGTGCTCGACGATCGTTAGCATATAAATCCCGGGCTCTTGTCGAATTTCCATTCGGCCGGGCGCCGCGAACGCCCGTATTTCAAAAATATTTCGCGAACTTTCGCTCCTCCCCGCCCTTTTTTCGGCGGCGGGGGCGGCTTTGCGTGCAGAGCGTTTCTCGGCCCGAGGAGGAAATATCGCGCCGATAATTCAGGCCGCGCCGATGCCTTCGCGCGCGGGGGTGTCTCTTTATCGCGCCGGTTTAAAGCGAGAGTTATGGGATATTAAAAGTATGTTGGGGGGCCCCGCCTGAATTATTATTACCCGAGGGCTGGCGAGTAGACTTAAGGAATAGGTGCCGCGAAACCCCGAGGATCTTGCGAAGGATCTGCAAAAAAATAACGGGGAATCGAGCCTCTGAAAACCAGGGATTTTTCGAGCGGGAAACTTTGATTCCTGAGTTTGTTCGTGCTTCGCAAATTCTTCCGGATGCATAATATTTCGTTAGTCGGATGTATTAGTTGCCTCCTGCCTCTATAAACGCGGGTTCGCTCGCTCGAATCGGGTCAGTAAGCAGATATTGACAAACTCGGAACTATATCAAAAATAATGAAAGAACACCCGTATAACAATTTTATTCTCCTACTAAAAGGCACAGTTTTGCTTAATTCCTTTGAATTAACAAAGAGGAGGCACAAAGAGGATTGGTATAACGAAGATTAATCGAAATATTCAGTATCATAATTCATTAATTACTTCATTTCAATGGCATTCAACGCGTCGTGTCCTATTATCTCTAACGAAGTAAATTAAATCAATACAAACCTGCGGCGACCGTCAATTATGCGACTACCCAAAAACTCCCGAACCCTCGCACATCCCACTCTCCAACCCTACTTACACACTCCATCGTAACGAGTCACCCTCGCCACCCGCCTCGAATCAGCGTTTCGCTCAACTTCGCCTTCTTCGCGACGTGAGATCCATGTTGAACCCGTAGCCGCGAAAATTTTGCCCTTCTCCGAGCCAACCCGCTCCCTTTCTCTCTCTCTCTCTCACCCACACACACACCCGCAGTCACACACAAAGCCACAGAATGCGGGCGGCGGCGATGTTTTTCCAGAGGCGCGCAGACAACAAGCGCGCGCGCGCCGCGGAGTTGCGCAGAATAAACAGGGGGGCCCCGTGAAAACAGAGTCTCGAGCGCCGAGGGAAGTGGGCCGCGAATACATAAGCGACGTTTACCCAACGCCCGCCGAATCCCGAATGATTCCGCGCGCCGAGACGAGCGGCATTTGAATTTTTTCCGGGTTTCTTTTTTTTTTTTGCCGCCGCCGCCGCCGCGGTGGAAAACCCGGCATGTTTATGGTAATGGCTACTTATTTGGAATGGCGTTTGAATAATTGCGCTGGTAAGTTACGAATCGCGATGCTCCGCTGGGGGTTTTTTTTTTTTGCAGTCGCTGCGTTGTTGTTGCTCGAGAAACAGGAAGTTGCGCTTTTACGGAGGGGGTTTTAACTGTCTGACCGTATCGTGAACTTTTCTACTGACTTACTTTCTATTGGAAAGAACAATGGATTCGATACACTTCAGCAGTCCAAATTACTTTTTAAATTATTTGAACACGACGTTGATGATGTCACTGTCAAATGATAACTTCAAAACTCGTTTAATGAAATATGCAGTGTTAATAAGTACCGTATAAATTCAATAATACATCATCACTGCCACTGTCTACTACTTATTTAAATGACTTCTTACTGACAGAAAGCCTTTAAATTTTTACGATTAAAGTCCGTTTCTAGACGAGATACTACTTTTATTACATACTCTTTCTCAATTTCCACTGCATTTTATAAACCTCCACATACCTTCTAAGTACATATCCGCGTAACGTCCTCGAATAAAACCCCCCGAAAATTAGTATTTCAGCCGGCAGACAAGCGCAAAATTTGCAATATGATACTGCAAGCCTGCTCGGGCTCGCGTCCTAAGAAATGCGGCCTCGTAAAAAAGCTCGAAAGCTCCTTTCCCCAGTATTTCGGCTGCGTTCCCCGCGATTTACGAAAGGCCGAGTTTGTGCCGTCCGTTCGCCGAAAGTTTAGTCGGTATTGCGGTGTAAAATGCACTGCGCTAAATAAAGTGAGCGCGCGGCGGGACTTAAATTCTAAAATATTCGCTTGGCCCCCCAACTCAAGCAAATGTAAATGAAAACCGGAGAAAGATCTGCGAGAGGAGCAAAAACCTCTCGGACGAGCGGCTGAGTGTAAACTTCGCTTTTAATGAAAACTTCGTTAAAAGTTGGCTAATTGCCGTTAGTCGTTCTGCTTTATTCGGATGGCCTTTTCGAGAGTCATTAGGAGCGTTATTAAAATATGGATATTAATGCTGATGCACATTTTGATGCGCCGAGCGCCGAAGTGAAAATTTCCGGTTAAAATGTAACGTTTACTCGATTAGAAAGATGGCCAGGTTCCGATGTAAATTGAACATTTCTTAAATAAGCTTAAATATTAATTTGCTTTCAAGAGTAACCAAGAAGATTAATATCTAAATTCCTATTACAGATATAAAAAAAACCAAGTATCATTTGCTTCGTCAAGGCAAATGTTTATCGACTTCTGGGCGAAAGTTAAATATGAGGATGACGCATTTTTGAGATTCGTTTTACTACACTCAAATTTGTGTCGACTGATGTTCCAAATATTCAAGGGAAATAAACTCAGAAGTTAAGAAAAAGTCCGCGAGTAGTCTCAACCTCAGCGTAAAAATAAGTCGAAAATAATTAAAGCCATAAAAAATAAATGAGAGCTCCGCGGTCCTTTTCTCTGTCGCTTAGAAAAAGCTCTTTAAGAGCAGAGCAGTGATTTGAAAGTTAAGCTACGGCTTTTAGGATTGAGAAAAAGGTTTCCGAGCTACGAAATTTTCTAGGAAATTGCTGTATTCCCTCAAATACTCTTAAGGAGAAAGAACGAGAGACACGACGGCACGAAGAAACGGGGTGTGTGCACTGAAGTGCCGGATTTCGCGTAATCCCGAAGTTCATTCTCTTTGCCACCGCCGTATAAATACATGCGGTTGTAAGTGGTCATAATGCTCCCGCGAAATAGGATAATGAACTCTTTTTGTTTACTCTTCTATTTAACTATTTTACGGTCGAATTAATTTTTTTGAAATTAACATTGCTATTTATTATAAACGCAGCTTTTATTAAAATTATGAAATTTTCCTCCACTAACCTTAAAAGCTTTTTCCTTCGAGCATCTTTCGTAAAAAGGCGCCACTCGAATTTGCGCCATCAGCATAAAACAAACTCAAGTCCCGTAAAACCGCAATCGATACGGGCACTTCGGTAATTAACCCTCTCTCATCCCGGATTTTTTTCACAACTCGTTACGTCGCAGTTATACGAGAGCGGCTCTCCGCGCAAAGTTCGTTACGCCGGGCATTAATTACAATCAATCACGCGGCGCGCGGCCGAGTGGAAAAAGAAACGACGGGGACGCGCCGGAACGCCGAGGGAATAAAGCAGGCCGAGATTGCGAGTTCTTCCGACGAGTGAAAAAAAGCCCTTAAAGCCGGCCGATATCGAACGAACGCAGGTGACCTGTCGAGGGCGGGTAATTAGCAGTTGACGGAAATTAAAAACTGCCGGCTTAGGATTTTCGAAGTGTGGCGCGATCGCGTTACACTTTTGATACTAATCAAAGGGATGCTGTTTTTAGTGAAGTGCGATTGTAGCTCACTAGGAGAGTGTACGAGTTCCGGATCACAGATTTTGTTCAAACTTTAAACACGGTTTTCTTATGACAAAATATGAAGAAAGCCAAAATATTAGGGTATAGCGCTCAAAAGGAGGTAAATAAAGTTATTTTTCTCTGAAACTTCGTATTTCGTTATTTGACGATAACTCACCTCCTATTAAACCTAGAAATTCCACCAAAAAAGTAAATGAAAGTAGAGGAAAAGACCTACAATTTGAGAGGCTGTACGTTAAAAAATCTCTAACGCTTCAAAAGTTATAGATAATTAAATATGAGCACGTGGTAATGCGTATTATCTTTGTTTCATTCTTTATTATACAGTTTTTGATACTCTAATTTAATTATTCATAACTTTTGAAGCGTACAGCCTCTCAAATTGTAAGTAATAAAAATGTCAATGGTGAGGGTTACTCCGCAGGTAAGGAATTAAAAAATGTAAACTTCTCAATTTTCTTTCTAGCTAAGGTTTGCTAAGCTCTTCAGGTCTTTATTAAAACTACAAAAAATATACATTGTTAAAAACAGTTTTGAATCCCAACCAAAATTTTTAAGTTATATTACAAAATGTATTTAACTTACGGTAATTTATCAAACACGAGCGCTTACGTATGACTAGAAAAACTATTGATACATTGTTATTGAAACTGTCATGAAAACATCGCCAACTAAATTTAAAAACATATACAAGAGACTAACGATTTATTATTATTATTATTTTCTTTTTTATTTATTACATTACAGACAAAATTGACGAAACGATTTAATTTACCTTCCAATTTTCGCCCGAAATCAGTGCTTCAACGCCGCGAATCCGACATTTTTCCCGTTTGAAGTACCAAACCTCTCCCAAAACTTCCACGACTCAACCCGGAAACCGTCTTATCCGTCGTCTTTGCGAGCTCGCAGACTCAGGACTCTGTTTGCCGAAAAGGCGCGAGGGAGAGGCAAGCCGGCAGGCGGGGGGAATGTAGATTCGTCGTGTTTCGAATAAGAGTGTTTGCCGCCGCGAGCTTACTTTTCGCCCGGCGCTCATTGCCGTCGGCTGAATTAACATTTGCGGCGGCGTCGCGCCGTGAGTTGACTCGCTTAGCGACGACACGTGTCTCGATTCGTTTGGGGCGCGCTGTCATTTTTTTTCGGAGTTAAAACTACCCTTCGGTTTGTTCAGTTTGTCGTATTAACGAGAAATTTCATTCATCAAGGAACCGGTACTGAAAGTTTTATTAAGAAAGTATCGTTTTATTAAGCTTGAATAAACTAACAAAATGTGTCATCGCAACGTCGTCAATCACAGTAACTCTGTTAATTTATCACTAAAACTCTTTCTTCAGAAACTAAAACCATAACCAAACGCAGCTACGGCATAAATAAATAATCAGTAATAATAGTCTCCGGCAACCCCCCGGAATAGTTCCCACTGATTTATAAAGCCATTAGAACCTGAATCTCACGTAGTGCATATTTCCAGGCTCTCGCAGCCCTTCCCTCCCTCGAGCTATAAATTTTAATTAAACGTCCCTCCCCCCGCCCCTAAACACTGCGCGCGACGCGAAAAACAGGCATCCTCTATCGCGGAAAGCTCCGTAAAAAAAAAAAAAAAAAAAAAACCCTGGACCGACCGGCCCTCCAAGACAGAGCAGGAAAAAGTGCGCGCGCGCGCGTATCGAGCAGGGCGCAAAAATTTACGGCGAGAGCCCCGAGCCGCGCGACAACTTGGCGGTCAACAGTCGCGACTTTGATAAAGCGGCGACGGACGGAAGCGCCGCGCCGCGAAATATTGCTCCCCGCGCGCAGATTAGTTCGGTGTCTCTCTCTCGCTCTCTCTCTCTCGCTTTACCGTTTGTTTCGCGTCCCGCGGCCCCTTTTTTCGACCTGGTTTATTCCTTTGCGGAGGCGATATGCGCGACCAGGAAGGAGAAAGGCGACTGAGGTGCCGTCGGCGTGATCGTTTTATGGTGGTTGTATGTCAGACGGTCGGGGGGAGTTCTTTTTTTCGGTTGAGTCTGGATATTCTGGAATATTTTGAGAAATAGAAGATTTTTGTTTGCGTTTTATGAATGATTTTTTATGCAAAGTTTGGTAGAATTTCCAGAAGACAATAATGATCAATGAAGTCTAAAAAAAAATTAGAATATAGAAATCACTGTACATTTAACTTTTAGAGGATCGTGGTATTCTCTAAAAAAAGTCAGCTTTAATTAGTAGGAGAGACTAGTTTAGAAATTAGTAGGGGCTAATAGTTGACATAATTTTTAATTTTTGTTTTTTTCTGTTTATAATAATAATTAAAACAAATGTTTTTCCATTACATTTGAAAGCATTTGGATGAGAGATCATTGACAATTTTTTATAACATTTTTTGTCAATACTTTTTTGTGTCAAGTAGCCCCATTCTTGGGGTAACGTTACCACACAAAGGGGGTAAATTGACGCATGTTTAATTTT
Source organism: Ormyrus rosae (assembly GCA_035047165.1). Taxonomy (NCBI): domain Eukaryota; kingdom Metazoa; phylum Arthropoda; class Insecta; order Hymenoptera; family Ormyridae; genus Ormyrus; species Ormyrus rosae. The sequence continues at coordinate 12,973 of JAWWML010018276.1, forward strand.
GTGATAAACAAAAACTCAAGCGTTATTAATGATAACACAACGAATCCTACGATATACATAATTTACGTATTTTAATTTAAGCATTTTAAAATATCTAAATTAAATTTTATAATAATTTTTAATTTTACTCTCAATAATTGAAATAATTAAAACTTACCTCTCGATCCGAAATTTGAAGCTTTTTCCTCGACATTGCAGGTACAGACTGGCAGCAGTATAGGTAACAAGCAGTGTTTATAAAGAAAAATTTTACTTGTGTGTCTACTTATCCAATGTGTCAACTAGCCCCGGTCTACCCTGTAAACAAAAGTTCTAGAATCATTTCAATTTTACGAAAAAGCCAATTCTTAAAAATTAACTCGATACTCGTATATTTCGAATAGTAGATTTTATAAATCTGAATCATATCACTTGAACAATATTCCATCTTATTTTATGCAAGAGATTTGTTTTTGCGATTCCACTATAATGTAGTACTTCTCTGTTCGATCGATCGCTGGATTGGCAGTGAAACAAATTCTTCGAATATGGAGATAGGATGCTTTGAAGCAATTCAATTTTTAAAATCCTTTGTAAATATCTGTTATTGTTACTTTTGATAATTGATTTCCAAAATCTTTTCGATTCTATTTGAGAAAATCGATGTATTTTATATAATTATGGTATTAAATAAAGAAAAATAATAACAAGAGAATACAGTAAATCGGTGCTTGCAATTACACCATTCTACAAAACGATTCAATTCGCGATGACAATACACAGTACAAATGCTTTTATGCAATCAAAAAGCATTTAGTAATCCTACAATTTTCAAACCTTCGGGCGCGAAATTATAACACGACCGTTTTAAAGCTCTAAAGCAGTCCCGTTGCAGATCAACTTGAAAAAAGTGTAATTATACGCACCGAAGCTTAAAATATTAAGATTGAGATAACGTAGTCGAAAGCGGAAGGAAGTTAAAAACCATTATTTACGCAACAGTTGTCAAGGTTTGCAGAAGGGGCCCTTGTAAATGAAGTGCATTAAAGCAATAACCTGCCAAAGTCTTGGCGCGAGAGCGCCTGAATTACTCGCCGGGCGGAAACAATGCGTCTTACGAGATTAATGGATAAATAATAAATAGACGGGGAGAGAGATAGAGTTGAAAAAAGCGCTGAAAAATGAAAGTGCAATCGCGTTCAACTACACTACTTGATTAACGGCTCAAGGTCCCCGCGAGAAAGTTAAGCTCTCGCGAGTATGTAGGACGCTTCACGAATAATTGCTCCGCGGATTTTATCGGCCCTCTAGGTTCATGATTCGGATTCTTTATGAAGGCGAATCGTATGAAAAGTTTTACGATTTAACGCGCTTCCGTTTTCGAGATTGCGAAATTGACGATTATCGAAATGAAGAATGTCCGTTCCTCGGTATTCAATAATGTTATTGTTCGGTGAAGATAATGTTATTGTTAGAATGAAATTTTCATTAATACAGTATTAGAACATAATTAATTTATTTATTTTGATGGCTTTTTTTGCAGAATATTTTATGTAAGAATATCTTAACGTTTTGTATTGATTCGACACAGCCAAGCTTCCCGTTAAAAATTGTGCAATTCAAGCATTAAAGAGTTAAAAAAAAGAGGTATGTACTCCAAAAATAGATTTTTACGTTAAAAACTTCAAACATATCCGAATATATTCCTTTTTTTAGAAAGTATGAAATACAACCCTACTGAAAAATAACAAAACTTTTTTTTTAAAAAAGTTCATTCTTTTTTATTTCTCATTCCAACCGTAAAAAATTTCTTCTCTTATGAATTCAACATTTTTTCGTTCTGAATTTTACCGCCTAATTTAAGAACTATAATCGCGATACTTTTTAAAATGTTTCACTACTTCCAAACATGCATTTTTCAAGGAAAAAAAAAAAGAAAAAATCTTTATTTGTTAGCATAAAAGCATTGCTTCAAAATATAATTTTAAAATAAAAGAATAAAATGTAAATTAAATTAAAACTCCTCTTCACTTTTGACGTATATATTCGTACATTTAATATCTCAATTATGAAATGCATGCCACAATTGCAATTATAAACATTTTCATTTTCCAAAATACAAAACTACGATTCCGCGAGGACAACCGCAGGCATAAAGCACAAAAGGAGAGCACAAACGCCGCCGGCGAGTTAATGCAATGTCGACATTATGAACTTTACAACGGCTTCGCTTTCTTTTTCCCCCCCTCCAGCCTCTCTATTAATGGGCGCGTGCGGCTATTCGGATGCATTACGTTATTTGGAGCTTTATTCACTTTAGTGCGAGGCGCTCGCGCCTGCGGCCAAAATTATTTGCATAAATATCGAAAAGTGATAAATGTGATTTTACGGCCGCTGCTTTTACGCATTACGGTTTAATTGAAAACGATAAATCCATTGTTGCCGCCGATATTCTCGTACTTCTTTTTTCAGTTCTTAATTAAAACGTCTTTGTAAATCATAATAGCAGATGTTTCTTGGTATATTTATGTCGTGCGTAAAATTGGATTGGTCATTTGAAATAGCTAATATGGATCTAGATGGGAGGTGTGGGTTGATTTATAAGATATTTTGAAAATTAATAGTTTCAGGGTAATAATTCATAGCAATAAATAGCTTGATATTAATTATAAATTATAAAGATGAAAGACTTCAGGAGCAAAAATTACTTCTGATAATTTTTATCAACCTTTAAATGACGAATTTCTGTAATAATTTTCAATAATAAATGTGACATGTTAATTTCAGAAATGATGGACTTTTTGATCGATAAATGGAAAAAAATGATGCAATATTAATACCTCAAAATGTAACGGAAGGTATTTACGATAGAATCTCATTTTCCGCATAGATAAATCATATTTAGATAAACTCCGTCAGAAACTGACTTCCTCAATAAAACAGTTCGGAAGAAATAACCCAATAATACACATCCAAAAGCATTTCCAACGCAACATCGAAACTTTCCACGATGATCGATAACCGCCGAACATTCCTTATCTTCTCTCCTTCCCAAAAATCTCGTCCAAAATTAAGCACCATCGATATCTCCTTACTATAATAGTCCATCTCCATTGCCATCCGTCAAATAATCCTCCGCCCCTTAAAAACAGGTATTGGGGGGGGAGAAAAAGACGAGATAACGCCGTGCCAACGCAATCACGGGGCTGACTTTCGGCCCTCTGAACCAACACGGAGGGCTCCGTTTCGCTCGGTGGCCTAGATGTTGACTTACCTGGCTGATCATACATTCTGCATTAGGCCTCCCGCTATGTTATCACTGCGCAGAGGAGTTGTAACGCTCCAGGGGATGGCGGCTAAGTTTCGAACCGCTGCGTCCCGGTTACAGCCCGATATGAATTTCTAAATGCTGCCGCTGTCATTACGATCGGACCTGAGTGCTGGGAGCTGTGCGGCAGACTGGAAACGTATTAATTTGAGGGATGGTATGTGGTGGTTTCAATGGATTATTATGAAATGATTAGAGGAACTGGTATAGCGAAGTTTGAATTTTTGAAAATTATAAGAAGAAAAGTGATTCCTATTTTAAGCTCGTTAAGAGAATTAATCAACAGTTGCGTTAAAAATTCTCTGAGAAAGATAATTTGTTATTTAAATATTAAAAATCCTATTTTTATAGATCGAAATATAAACAACGAAAAGTCATAATAATTAGTGTTTACAGAAAGATATATTACGAATACAAAAACTGATTAGCTAGTTAAATAAGTGTAATGCAATACTGTTTGAGTTTCGTATTAATTTTGGATATCGAGGAGTCAATAATGAAATGGAATGCGCTGAAGAGGTATCACATTGCTACCTTGATGTAAGTGAGCTAAAATCGATCGCTTGTGAGGTCATGCCATTACGCGAAGTAGGTATTGTTATCCAATATAGTTTAAGCTTTCTTTAGAAACAAAAATAAGGCTCACTTTTACAAAATATTTCATTACCTAAGTAAAATAAGTATTTTATGTCTATTTATTTAAATAACAATAGTCTTACATCATGTTCTTTAACAAGTCTCATTTGTTTGTATTTATACCTATTTGTTGACGTTAAGTAATCTATCTAAATAAATGCATTTTTGGAATATTGTAGAATTTTATATACTAAATTCTAATATTATTTCCTGTCAGTTCTACGTTTATTATTTTTTTTTTCTAGAATATTTAACCAATACTTTTTGTTAACTCCAGAAATTCGCTCGACAAACGGCTGTGCGAAAAAAGCAGACAAACTCGCAATTTGCGTATATTCAAGCCATGCCCAAAGGGTCAAATAAGCCACGATAATCAAGCTAATATACACGTCATTGCTGACACAGCTCTGACCCACTGTCGGATGTTTTTGCATTGGTGCGTGCGCACAAACGCCGCGTTTCGTGCCGGTAAACATTTTCGAAAGGGAGAACAACTATTCCTCTATATGTATCCGATGAAAATTGAATTCCCCGGAGCCGCGGCTTCCGAAAAAAATAGCTGATTTTTCGCTCGATGTGTCGCGGCGGGATGAATTGCTTTGTGACAGATAATGGAGATGGACGTGAAATATATCTGGACACTTATCGTGCGAGGTTGTTCCGCTGTTTTAAACCGGAGTGGTTCGAGTGATCTCGTTAGTTACGGAAAGTGCGTTCGGGTAATTGCGGCAAATATGGGAATAATAGATTCGAAAGAGCTGTGAAGGACTTGTATTCGATTTACTTTCCTTAATTATTTTTGTATTGAGAGCGAAGCGTTTTAGAGCTCAACTCGATATGAATAGCTGGTATTGAACGACGTGAATTAAATTTGTACGGGGTATTCAGTGGGATTATTAAATTATACTTGTTTATATGAATAATCACCAAATCGAAGAGGAATTATTTATAAACGGCCAAAAATATGATTTGTATAATACGCACATCCATTAAAAATTTAGATACATCTTTATGCTTCCAGAACTAATTAGCAGATTAAAACATGCTATCATAATTTTTTTATCTAGGATTTTATCCTCTATCCCATTTTATGATTTTCGGCATATATTTTCGCAACATTCTGCATAAATTAATATTAAAAACTATTAAATGTAAGTTTAAATTTGTTTACCTTCCTTTTCTTTTCAATCTAACCGTAAAACAAAATAATTAACGTTAATTGAGGTATAGACGTGAATCGAACGTCAGACTAGTGATAGTTCTTGGTTGGCAAACGATTATCGCGGCGCGAATGCATTTGACAGTGATTGCGGACAAGCAGTTTATCGAACGAGCTAAGTCCATTGATAGATGAAATAGGAATGGCTGGAAAATGATCGCCTAAGTGTAAATGAATAACTAAACGAGTGCTGCGATGCGCATCAAAACTCGAATTTCAAAAATTTAATGCGCTTCATCAATAATCCTGTTCCCTCTGGGCACTGCTAACACGTTCATTTGCTGCTCCAAAAGTTAACTTTTTTTTTTATCAAAAACAATATCTATATCTGATAGAGCTTTCAAAAAAATGAAATGACTATGTTTTTACACTTTCGTGGCGTTTAAAAAATGAATTTCCTTTTAAAAAATTTTATAACGTATTCTGGTGTAGATACATCTGGCATTTTTATTACTCACTGCACAGTTTATGATGCACTCCGAAAATTTTGACAACAAAAAACTTTTTGTTTAAAATTAAAACAATTCAGGGAAAGTAAAAAATGTTGATTATATTAAGATACATATTGAAATATATGCATTCGAATTTAAGATAATATTGAACCCAGACTTAATATTTTAGTAGCAATGATACTCATTCGTTAATTTTCAAATATATTTATTATTTTATGTATTCTGATTTTTTTTGGGACTATTACAAACAAATTACAAATTTTTTGAACATCCTTTCTAGTAGTGCAGTACAATTTTTAGTTATGCATATTCATAAAAAGTAGATTTCATAATACTATTGTTGTCATTGTTTTAATTTTCAATCCTAAAAAAACCAACTAAAACCACCGACGTTCCTGAAATAACCAGGTTCTCTGTTAACGCCAAAATACGTAATAAACCCAAGCAGCACCGCGACCGATTCAACAAAGAAAGCAAGGCATTGAACCGAGCTATACGCGTCGATACACCAGCAAGTGGGAATCGCGTCCGAATAGGAAGCGCGTCGTGTAAACAGCGCGCAAAAGAAAGATCTCGATACCGAGAGAGAGAGAGAGCAATTTCCCAGCCCACACACGTACAGCGTATGCGCGGGGGTATCGACTTCCGTAGGGACGAGCGAGCGCGGCGAGTTGCCGGGACGCCGCGTCTCAAAAGGCGACGTCGCATTTTCGTCGAGAGGGACAGCCGCAAAATTACGTTCGCCGCCAAGTGTACACTCGACGACAGTTTCATTTCGTCAGCCGGCCGGGTGGTATTCATACTCGCATTGATCGAGCCCTCAAATGTTACCTTTGCTTTGTTGCGAGTGCCGTTATTCCTTTGTTTCTCTTTATTTCATTTGATTTTCGGGAAAATTTAATGGAAGAGTAATTAATTCATGAAAATCTAGTTGTTCATTATTTGGCGTTGGTTATAGTTAATAATAATTTGGTTTGTTTGTGATTGACGCGGCATAACTGTATATATTTACGAAGTATTTAATTAATCGAGCAATTTGCATGAAAATCCAATATTACGTAAGTTATCGTACATATGGTATTAAATTTTAGTGCAATAATTAATAAACGTGTACTGATTATGTTATCAAATAATATAGAATACTATACACTATTATAATGTGCTACACGCAATAATTACATTATGCAGAATAGAATTCAATCAGTTTTCTGCGCAAGATGTGAGAATTAATTAAGGACGTTGCCCTGGATCTTTTCGTTTTGAGCAGTTACCTTGATTGCCGACGTTTAGTGGAAATTTTTAACTTCGCCGCGCGTGGAAAGTAAACTTTAAAGATTAATGTTTTGAAGATTTTTATTTTTCGTCAATAAATAATTATTTCTATCATAGAAAGTTCCAACATAACCTGTATTTTGTTATTGTTTTCCTTAATATCTTAATAAAAAGTATTACAACATGGGTTAAAACTTTGAGGGTTGAATTATCAAATATTTTTTTGTTTATCATTAAAAAATTATCCCATGTGTTATTTCTAACAGGTTTTATTAGGTTATTTTAATCGCTGCCCATATAACTACGTGTTAAACTGCTTATCATTTTTCTCATACTTCTCTTTTTTTTAGTATTACTAGTGATGTCTGTGCGCGCTTCGCGCGCGTACATGTATTTTTTTTCGTTTAATGATTTTATAAACATTAAA
>JAWWML010018287.1:0-15893 GCA_035047165.1 Ormyrus rosae
CGAGTCTGAAATAGCTTTTCTCCCCGTATTACACACCGTGTTTTTGTCAACGAGGGCATGAAAAGCTCTCATTTGGTGTTAGAAAGTTGGATAGATGATCTTGCATTTCAAATCGTGCACAGAGATAGCAAAAAGTAGTTTAAAGCAGAGAAAAATAATTATTAAAAAAAAAACAAATTTTAATTTTAAAAATAAAAAAACGTGACTTTTTTGTCCGGTAAGCCCTGCTGTAAGCAACGAAAAAAAACTTTATTCCCCGCTACAGCGCGGGGAATATAAAGACAAATATAAAGACTTTATTCCCCGCTGTGACAAACGATTTTGTCAAATGTTTGAAATGCTCGATTTTCTACGCTACTTTCTAACGTGAAATGAGGGCTATTTCATGCCTGAGTTGGGAAAAAACCTTGAACTAACCTTCAGCCAGGAAGTTTGTGCAGTTGGCCATTTTGGATCTGTTGAATATATTAGACCTGCATCATTTGGCCAACTTATTAACGGGACTTCAGAAAGCGATTCAACAAGCATTGAAGTGTAGGTATTCAATCCAAAAAAGTCAGAAGAACCCCTTAAAAATTATTCAGGATCAAATAACTTTTATTGTAATCAATAGATTGTATTTTAAAAAAAGTATACACAGAGCTAATTACCTAATATACTCAATCCATTCTTTAGATAATGTAGGTAATCTAGACGTATTCAAACCTAGTAATTTACTTCTTTCAGAGATTCTTTGCTTCATTACTTCAGGATAATCACCTGTTGCAGAAAAAATGGCATTCGCTTGCCAGCCACAGTCGAAGTCAAAAGCAATATCCTCCGCTACGCTATCATTTTTATATTTACTAAAATAATTTTCACAAATTACAGTAATACCAACTTGTCCATTTTGCTGATTACGAAATATATTATCGTAAGTGCGATAAGCTATAGCATGGCCCTTCAACATGTTTTGTACGCATAGGTATGGAGCAGAGTCACCTAAATTCGTACCTAAAATTTTTGTTTAAAGTTTAAAATTTATTGTGATAAAACAATAATTGAGTATTGAAATTAATTATTCCAGGTAGGTCAACATTTGTTAGCGCTTTCGCAAAATTTAATTTTAATCAGAAAACATGTTTTAGAAAAAAAACATTGGAATATTTGTATTGAAATAAAAGAAAATTACCAGGAGGGTAAAGATTACTTCCGAATGCGTATTTGCAATAAATCCTCGGTTCATTAATTGTAACAAAATGTTTAACTCTATTTCCGTATTCTTGAAAAATAAAGTTCGCATAATCAGCAAATTTAAAAGCCATACTGTCGTTTAACCATCCACCTAAATCATCTAAAACTTGAGGGTGGTCCCAATGGTAAATTGTTACAACAGGTATGATCCCGCGCTTTTCTAATTCATCTAAAACATTATGGTAGTGACGAATTCCTCGTTCATTCGGAAAATTGACATCTGCTAACGGAAAAATTCGTGACCAGCTGATTGAAAAGCGATAGTGATTCACCTAAATAACGAAGTCAGAGATTTTATAGAAATGTTTATTGAAAAATATTTATAAAACTCACGTTAATATACTTTAGCAATCGTATGTCCTCTTTATATTTATGATAATTATCAGTTGTTACATCTCCTGTAGATTTATCATTTATTCTCCCAGTGTGGAAAAAATGATCCCAATTGCTTTCACCTTTTCCTAAGAATTAAGAGCTAAATACAATAACAATAAATTAATTATTTAAAAGATAGAAGTAACACTTACCACTTAAATTCCATGCTCCTTCAACTTGGTAAGCTGATGAAGCTACTCCAATCAAAAATCCATTAGGTAATTTAATTGATTTTTCAACAGGTTTTTTGAACAACCAATTATACAGCAGGATAAAAACAAGAAATGGAAGTGGCATTGCAATAATAAAAAAGTATAAAAGCAACGCACTTATAATATATTCTTTTTATATTACACAGAGAGAATACAAGTTCGACGTCCACATTCAATTTTTGGTTTTCGACGTTCTGTTTTTTTTTCAATCAGTTTGTCTCATACTTTGAAGCAATTTTTTAAATTTATTATCATTTTGTTAAAAGTACTTATTTTTTTCATATTTTTAAAATTTTGAACACAAACTGCCTTTTTTAACAATAATTTTCTGTAATTGTTTGTAGTGCTGCGCCTAACAATAGTTAATATTCAACGGAAGTACTTCTTCCAAAGGACCCCCATTCTTCTGCTTTTTTTTACTGCAGCTCATAAAATTTACGTAAATGATCGAATTTTCATAATTTTTTAGTCACAGCATAGTCAATTTTCAGATATCCAGCGGTGTTATTATTGATTTTTTATTTTTGTTATAAAAATTGATATATACATATTGGATTAGCTTTTTTGAGTTTCGAAAATCTGCTTTAAATACCCGAATAAAAAACTGAACTGTTCGCGCAAGCATTATCCACATTTATATATAAAACGCGAATCATTCCACCTAGAAAGCGAGCAACAAGTCAGTTAGCAACTTCCTTTCCTAAAATCCTCATCCGCGGCCAAGTCCCCAGTCACTTGTTACGCTCTTTTACCTTATAAAACACATAATACAGCAGACGGGCGAGCAAAGCGTCCAGTCACGAGCAGCCGTCCTAACCTTCGGCGCCTGATACATCGTGGCGGTCGCGTGACGCAAAAGAGGCGGGCGAGGGTGAAGGCCCGATCAATGCCGGATAATTTGTAGGCCTACCAGACGTCTCGCGTATCAGGAGCGCAGAAATTTCCGGAGCACTTTCTCCCGGCTCGCGCGCCTTTCGATCGCCGTAGGCATAGTTCCAGGCGCGCGATCGTTTCCTCCTTCGCGAACTCACGTCGATATATGTATGCTCCCGTTATAGAGACGCTTTTAGCACTTGCTCGCGAACGCCGAGAGCTAATATTGATTTTTTGCTTCGCGCGAGGTTTTTTTTTAAATTTTCGGAGTGGAATAGGTTACTGGGTTGCCGCGTTTTAGGGGACTCCGGTATTTATTTGCTTTGTTTTTCGATGTAAAATCTTTGAAAAAAATTTTGTCCGTTCAACAAAAGTAATTCACTAGTAATATTTACTTTTTTTCTTATTTTGTTACAAGTAATTACAATTGGCAAAAATATTATTTTCTTTTACAAATTCCTTTACTCATACATCGTGATCGCATAATTTATCTGCGGAAAAGTTTCTTTTTACACTTGTCGTCCCAACTCTCGCGATGATAAATTATCCAGTACAATCGCTAAACAAAATTAATCTAAATTTAACGTCGTTGCCGTTATTTCTAGCCTTTAAAACCTCCTCGATAAAAGTCTGCCCGCAAAACTGGATTCCTTTGGTTCTGTTCTCCGAATTATCTAAATCGAGCCAGTTTCAATCAGATAAGGGGCTCCGCCACCGAACCGATTTCGCGTGCCGAGCAGCTTTAAGGCAGACAATCCCCCTCGGAGGTGCTTAACAGGTCGACGAGCAGTTTCGGAAACGGCTCGTTCATTTTTTTCTTTTCTTTTTACGCTGACAGTCGGGGTGCAAGGATCCCTCGGCCGCTAACCGCACGACAGGCGCACGAGAAAACCGGTTCTCCGCTCGCGGTCCAGATCCAATTGCCATCATCGTCCTCCGGTTCGCGCGGCGCGCCGCTGTTATATTTTGCGCCATTACACACCGTAACGAGCGGGGAAAGGCTCGGGAAGATAAGACGCGTCGTTCGCGCTCGTGTAATGCGAGTTCCCGAGTCAAAATTAATTAGCGTTCTTTTATCGAGCAGCTCGCGAGGAGCAGGTTTGCCAGAATTTACTTGGATGTACTCTTCGCGATTGATTAAAATCAATTTAATAATATATATGTATACATGTAAAGTACGCATAAAAATCTTATAAACAGCTAAATTTTTAATATGATATTCTTTAATTTATTAAATGCAAGTTTACAGTTAGTGTTGTAAGGCAAGCTTCTCTGATGAATTGGACAACTGGCAGTAGCTTATGAAAATTTATGCTCACATTGCCCTTCGGTGTAGGAGTGAGGTATGCGCACTGATTTACCGCAAAATATTGTCCATAAGCAGAATTACCCAAGCGGTTACGCAGCCACCTGAAAGTGCGTTAGTGCGTAAATAAGTATTTTAGTTATTATCTTGTTGCGACGGACAGACCTGGATGGATGGGATTAGTCATAACATTTTCTTCATTTGCGCAGGACGTTTATTTAGTCATTGACGATGATGCATGATTCGATGAGTTTCCTTGAACGGTTACAAAATTATAATTTAGTTGACGATAGAATTGGATACTTTTAGTTTTCTATTAAAATACTCTTAAAATGGGACGAAAAATAAATTGAGAAACGTGGATATCGCAGTTTACCGACTATTCCAAAATATTATTTAGGCCAAGAAATTCAGTTATTTCGATAAAAGAACATGTTTGATAATAAATTCTATTTTAAGGAATACATTACGACGACGAATGGCAATAATAAAACTTTTTACGAACAACCAAACCAGTCGAATAGAAAATAAATCATGCTATTACTTTTCGCTTTGCTCCCGTTCAACGCAAACGAGATCCTTTTTTTGCCGCGATCGCTTCGGCAATTTACCTTTTTTTTCTTCTCCTACTACTCTGTTACGTCGTCGTCTGAAATTAGATTTCATCAACCCACGCATGACGGCTCGAATAACAAATGAAGTCATATTCGTTTACGATTTGAGTATGACAAATCGGTCGACGACCGCAAATAAAATTCGCTTTACCAGACGAAGAAAAATCTCCGCCTCGTTTTAACATCTCTATCCCTGTATTTCGAATTTCGGCTCGATTTCTTTTGCGAATAAATTTATTACAGTCGGATAAAAAAAAACACAAAATTATCACTGCACCGCCAAGCAGGACAGCAATTAATACGGGTAGCAATTCAGCACGAATATACCCAGGCAGCTAAGGCACTATCTCGCGGTTAAAGAACATCAATTTCCCGCTCGCCTGCATTCGAAAGTCAAAGCGGACTTTTATTAGACGCTGCCGGCGTATGCGCGAAGGAGCGAACGACCCGCAAACCCAGATATCACCATCTTGACCGAGACCTACACTCGCGTGTCCCGAGGCTCTATCATCGGACCCCGGCGACTCGAGCCGAGTCTCTCGTATCCTTTCGTTTCAACTGTCGCCGACGTTGGACGGATAGGGCCGGATTAACCCAGAGGCCCCGTAAGTAAGAAGCGCTTGCTTCTCGATGCGGCTGCAGCTTTTAAAGGGAGTTTGTCCCGGGTTACGTAAATAGTTGCTGAATCGTATTACTGCGGATGGTAATAGTTTAGTGAGAAATGAGATTGTATCGGGCTGAGAATCTTTGCGCGGTTTGACTTTTTGACGAGGAAGTAATTGTGGATTTTGAGAAATTTATAATTAGAATAAAGATTAAGGAATCAATCTACGTTAATGAGTATTACTAATATTAATCACTTTCTAAAATTAAAAAAAAAAAACTTTTGTTGACGCATTAAAGAAATAAAAAGATTTCTTTTTTCAATACTACTTTGTGAATCTTTAACTTTTTAGCTGCATCATAAATTCACAAAAAGAAGATGCATTGTTTAAAAATTTAATTTATATATTTTACTTTTTTTAATATAAAGCCTTGCAGAAACATCAACGTTTCTCAAGTCCGCGCAATGAAGCTTTAAAAATTTAAAGCACGGCGCATTAAGCCAAATGTCCGTGTAATAGCGCACTTCTGGTACAGCCCGCGATACATCCGCGAAACGATAAGATAATATAACGTTCGCGCGAATTTGCGATTCTCTCCGCTCGGAGAATCAAGAGATAAAGTACAGGGGGGAGGAAGAGGAAAAAAGGCAAGCAGACTCGAAACCGTTACCGTTACACACCTTTACAATCGAGTTGCTCGGGTAATTGCCACTACTTTATAGCAGTAACAGCAGCCTCGTCACATCTTTACGGCGGACGAAAAACCGCAGACGGATTCGGTTTTAGCTTTCTGTCGACTCGAAACTCGATATAATAATGCTCGAGGAATATATACGACAAAGTACGAAGAGTAACAGTATTTTTTTTTTTCGGACACTTGCTGCTTCTTCGGTGCATTGAAATTAAACATATTAGCAAAAATTACATACTTTTTTTTAAGCCTTTATTCGTATTGACCGCAGCCGTTATTATCGTTTGAAAAACTAATTGCGTGATGTGAGTATAAAAAGTAAGTGTGAAATTTTTGCAGTCATGAGTAATAAAAAATATTACGCTTTATCGCGCATCTGTAAAAATGATATAATACTTGAAGAAAATGACCTCGATTTCTTGTTTTAGCTCAAATTTTATTGCTCATTATCAAACATTAACTCAAGTCTTACAATGAAAATGCAATTAAATTGAGTATAAAAAATACTTTTTATTTAACAGAGATATAAAAGTAATACTTCAACATTAACACTCAAGTGTCACATTTCCTGGATTGAAAACCAGTTTCAACCTCTCGCCGTACAATCTCTTTAAGCGCAGTGTAGAGTCGAAATGCATTACAAAAAATAAAATTAACATTTTTGTTTTCAACTGAAGCAGATCTTTAATGTTCAACAGTCTCAACAACCTTAAAGCACTCTTGAAAGCACTCTTCCGAGCATCTTTAACAATTTAATAAAATTTATGAAAATTCTATTCTGTACAAAGTATAACGTCAAGTTTCTAGTAGTATCCTCCGTAGCTCGAGGACGAAGCTTGAGCTGAAGCTTGCGCGGATGCAGAAGCTTGCGCACTGCTACCTCCACCACCACCTCCGTGTCCTCCGTAGCCGCCGCCGCTAAAATTTATTTCAAATAGTTTAATATTCAAACTTTTCAAGGACTTGTACCGTTTAATGAACGTGTACTCAATCGAATTCAACTTACCCTCCTCCGCAAACGTTGCAGTGCTGTTGAGGCGGAGGTGGGGGCGGGGGTTGGTAGTATCCACCGCCACCGCCGCAGCCACCGCCGCCGCAGGGAGAGGGTCTTTGTTGGATGGGTTGGACCACCACGGGCTGGTATACAGTCTGGACTGGGGCTAAAATTTAAAAGAGGTTGGCAACTTTATTCAAAACTTTTCAGATTAGAGAAAAAAAGGCTTTTAGAGCCCAAGTGTATAAAGTGGTTAAAAATCTAAAAGTAATAATTTAAGCGACGTTTTAGCTGAATACTATACAATTTCCTGTCGATTAACAGCATTTACTCGGAATCAACTGCAAAAAAACATAATTCCCCGCAGTTTGAGCGCGGGCGCGCATAGAAAAAAAAAGGCACTCACGCTGCTGGTAAAATCCACCGCCGCCGCCGCCGCCGCATCCGCCTCCGCAGCCGCCGCCGCCGCCGTGCAACATGCCCTTGAGCTTGTCGAGTTTGCAGCTAAGGCAGATGTGCCTCTTCCTGCGGATCTTGGTCAGCTTGCCGGACTCCTCGAGCGGCGGCTGCTCGGTCGCGGGATCCACGAGTTCGGTGTCCTCCTCCACGGGGACGTCGCGTCTCTCGGCCTTGTTGATGGTGCTCTCGATAGAGCCGAGGTCGACCTTGACGAGGCGGGTCTCGCCGTCCTTCGCGACCTTCTCCACCGTGAAGCCCTCCGCCTCGAGGTCCTTGGCCACCTCGTCCAGGCTGACGGGGTGGTCCTCGTCCTCTTCCTCGACGATCAGCAGGAAGACAGCCAGGGGCTCTGAGGAAGGCGGTGGAAATTAGAGATACGATCGAGGAAACGGCGGATTAATGTAGCGCCGCTGTGATTATAAATAGGCTCTTACTTCGAAAGTCTTGGATGTGAAAATAAATTTGAATAAAAGTGATTGTTTGTAATAACCGTTGCTTTAATAAAATCATATTTAATATTTAATTTGCTGGTTATTGAATCTTCTAAGAATTTCTTTTTTTAAATTGTACGATCCGAAGTGTCTATGCGTTTATATTCCTACATTAAAAAAAAAAAACATTACTCGAAAACTAATCACAAAGCAGCATCCGAGACCTTCGAATCAATTCCCCGAGCGCAAATGTAATCAATTACAGGCAGGTGTAATCTTCGTCAATCGCGCTTGTAAACATCCTCCCACACGATATAAATTACGCCTTTATCGTCCTTTCGCAGCGGGACTCTCGAAGATGCGCGCGCGCGCCAATTATAAAAAAGTTAATACCTGCGATATCGTCGGGCACTTCCTCGATAACGTCATCGTGCAGCACGTCATTCGTCTCGTCCCCCGTGCTGTTCTTCACGGCGAAAATGTTTATCAGGAAGAGAGTGGCCGGGACCTTCTTCTCGCCTTTGTCCTCCTCCTCGGAGGAGCCGAAGCTCGGGTCTACTTCCGGCAGCGGCGGCGGCATCAGGTCCGTTGCCAGCGTCGGGCCATCGTCGGCTTTGGGCGCCACCAGATCTGAGAATGGACGGCGCGTTTATTACGTCAATCAATCGAGCGCGATGTAATGGAGAAGATTGATTTGAAGGGCAGTGCGTGCGGTTTGGGATGATTGCTTGGGTTCGAAGTGTTTGGTGGGCGTAGTTTTTACGAGTGTTTGTTATTCAGGAGAAGCAGTCGAAACGAGGAAATGATCGGTATTGATTTATTCAACGCGTCTTTTGTTGTTAATGATTCATCAAATTGGCGATCATTACCGCACAGTATTAAAAAGAAATACGTAAAACTAGCAATGAAATTTGTAAATGATCGACTCGGCTTGCGTTTAAATGAAAGTTTAAATAAGGTGAAAACAAAATTATTTGTTTAAATATTAGTGTATCAAAATAAGTAAATTTAAAAAAAAAATAAACAATTATGTCCATCTAGAATTTCAATTAAATTATGAATTGAAATATTATGAGTTAACGTTCAAAATAATCACCATCGGCAGTAGTAAAAAAGTGTAAGTGAGATCACCCGTTAATCACAGTTACGATCGCTATTAAATCAATTGCTATAAAATGTTTCTCGACTCATCGTAATAAAATTAATGCTCTTCATATACACGAAATATTATAAAAAAGATGCTTAAAAAAACCTTCGTATTCACGAGCAATTTAACAAAGATTTTCGCAGAATCCCGCCTTGATAACTTCTCCTTCTAGATGTAAAACACAATTCTCCCACAGCCGAGTCCTTTACTATAAAAAAACTTCCATTCTCCCGACCAAAAAAAAGGACGCCTCCCCGCTAAAGAGGGTAAATAAATAAGCCAGCGAAAGCGCCGCTCACCTGTGGCAGGTGTCGAAATGTCGACGGGCGAACACGTGACTCCGACGACGAAGAATATCGCCGCCGTGGCTACGACGGACCACCTCATGTTGCTTCCTCTGATGGGATCCGCACAATGAATTAGAAAAAAAAATAAAACAATCGCGTCTATTCAGGAATCCGGTAAAGGATAAACTGCGAGCTGACCATTTGAAGTTACCGCTTTTATAGCGCTGAATCCCAGCGTCGCGCGTTGCGTAATCGCGGCATCGTCGTTCTGCGCATGTGTGGTCCCGCCGTCGGGATGTATCTTCTCTCGGTGCACCGGCACAGGCCACGTAAACAATACAAGCCGGTACATCGGGTTCTCCGGTTTTTCGGGCTTCCCCACGAGAAGCTGTCGGGGGATAAGTCTGCGCGCGAGGAAAACGCTGATTATTTGGAAATTATACGTCGCGCGGCAGCGGGTTATAGCGTGCGGGAATATCCGATACTCGCGATTACTCGGAAAATCGCGGTTTTTTTCTGTTTTCGAGTCTCTTAATTCGCGTCTCTCTGCGGTCGGGATGATTAATGCTACTGTAGAATCGAGAACGAGATTTATTACGATTTACATTCGATTTGCGTTAAATAATATTTAGTGGGACCGTGAATTATGGATGATTATGAATGCGTTTGAATATGCGAGTAGGCAGACGCGTACAATGTACGAGATTTTCGTATAAATCATTTGGAAACTATTATGATACATGTCTCGCGTAATTTCTTCACGACAATAAACATGTAAGTAACGCTGAAAATTAGTCTTTAAAACGTATAAATATTTATTTTTATTTTACAAAATAAAACACTAGAAATGTTATTTCTGGTAAACAAGGTAGGAATGTAAGGTCTTATGTATGGAGTTATGAAACTGTCAAAATATTAATTGATGATAGTTGCCTTTGATTCACGAATTAACAACCTCGTAAAATATTCTTTATGTGATTCCTGGGAAGTCCCAAAAATATAAATCACACTAATAATTGCTTTGCGAAAGTTTTCCGTGCACAGATGCATATCTAAATTTTTACGTTGAAAAAATTTTTCATTGAAAAGTATTTTGAAAATTATCCACGTTATAAAGATGCGTAAATTCACGTAAACCAGAGTTCTAGAAACTTTTGATATTGCTAACATTCGAGGAAGAAATTCAATCGAAGGTGTTGTTTATGAACTGAATAATACTTTATTGCAAACTATATGAATTAAAACATTGCAAGCATCTGTGTTAAAAGCCAAATACAATATTATCATAAAGTCTTCAAATTTTCGGGTTTGTTAAAGTTCCTATATTATTACTTCGTCCAATTCATGTGGATTGCACGCAATGGTTATTTGCAAGATTGTATAAGAATACAATGACCAAAATATTACACCCTTTTTTATTACCTGCATTGCAACCAGTCTTTATATTTTTAAATTATCGTGATTCATGAATGGAGAAATCCCGCCCGATTCAGTTACGATAAAAAACTTTTGTTAATTTGTACCATTGATTGACGCAGCAGATAATCGGAGCACTAATTGGCCTTCTTCTTCCAAGAAATTAATTTGTTCTAGCTATGCCAAAATTATAATGATACTCAGAACCTGAAAATTTTCTGTAATGTAACAATTTCGTATAATCTAATACTGAAAAATTCGAATTTGGATTTCCCTCTAAGGATAAATAATTACTTACATTTCAAGATAATTTGTTTGTGATTTCTGAAATTTGAAACTCCATATGAAAATTCATTTGTGCACTTTAATGAATTCAATTCTCTCGAAGTGAGCTACAGAAAGCATATATGCAATTGAAAGGAAAGATTCAAGTGTAGAATCAATAACCGATTAAAGGTGATTCTACCTTTATTTTTAAGTTACTTTTAGTTTTTTGTACGTACATTGTTTTTCCGTCCGATCTTTAATTTATGACACGTTTGGGCTATTTTGTACCTGGATGGATATTTTGATGATTCACAGAAATAATGCACATCTACGCGTCGGTCGATCTCATGATTTTGTATGAACCATTTTTAAAATCTATATACAGTTTCTTAAACATGTATAAAGTATAAAGATTTTACTATTATGCATTAAAAGTGGAATGCAATTGCATCCTTCTGATTGCATAATGAAAATGCTTTTAAATAGGCACTCGTAGTTTAATAAGTCTGATATTAATTTCCTCCTTTTCCTGGCTCGAAAGCCGGTAAAAATAACTCCAAACGTTCCAAAACGTTTCTCTCCGAATTCCAAAAACTCCCTTTAAAATTCCCGAAATTTCCGTCCGAAGCCTCGGAATACCGGCAGAAATTCCTCTCGATTCGCGCGGGGAAAAAAGCCCGGAGCAATAAACGCTCTTGCTCCGCTTCAAAGCTCTCTTTCTCTCTCCCTCTCTCGCGGCTCGTCGTTCGGCCTGAAAGCATCGTCCTCGCCAAAATGCATATTCGGCCTGCGGTCAAAGGGAAGCATCTCTCTCTCCCCGTTCGCGCGGCGCGGTTATTCTCCCCGCGCGGTAATGACCGCGGCGCGCGGCTTTTTACCGCGACATTCCCTCGCGCGGCCCGCGGCCGGAATAAGCGACGCGCCGTAATAATGACAAGCAAAAAACCTCCACGTCTAATAAAATTTAACGCGCGCGCGGAGATAATGCTTTGTCAATGTAATTGGTCGCTCGCTCGCGGCTTGGCTTTTTCAGCGGTTGGGTGTGTTTCGTGTAGTTTATTGCCGCGGATCGCTGCGGATGGCTGTAATCGGTTAGGGCTGCTTTTTCTGCTGCGCCGCGAGGCTTTTCCGAGATTTTATGGATGGGTAATGACGATGGCTGATTTTTCTCGCTCTTTTGGAGCTCGATTCGTGATGTATTTGCTGTACGGGGAGTAATTTTAAGTTCTTTTGTTATGGGTATTTTAAAAGACTTTGAAAGAAATAAGTGATACTTTGGTAGAAGTTCGTATTGACGAGGTTGTAAGCCAATATAATCGTAGCATTGCATTTCTTTTATTATTATTAAAACGTATTACTAATTGAATTTAAAACAGGTACCAATGTACACATTTTCTGTAGAAAACATACATATTTGGAAACTTCAGTAAACCGATACAACTTCATTTAATTTTTCGAATTTGTGATGAAAAGAAAGATTGTAAGTCAGCAAAACCAAAAATACCATACGAACATATCAATATTAGAACGCAAACTTATCTGCCAAAACGAGAGTCCTTATTGCTCAAATTTCAGAACGCCCTCAAGTAAGAAGGCACGCGGAAATTCGAGATCATTGTTCCGAGATAATTAAAGCAAAAAAATATCATCTGCCGGCGCACAGCTCGTTACGTTCCGCATCTGCCTGCCGCCTCTCCTCTCTCGCCTTTCCTGTTGATGCTCGAGGAATGTTAATCCGACGCAGCCTTGATGCTCCATCGGTTAGGTGTCTTCGCGCGATCTTCGCGCCGCCGACAAAAAAAAATTCTGCTTTACTGCTAATTAAAAACAAATTCGATCGAGCTTCGCGCGGACCTTTTTTTTCGTCGGTGGCAAAACTGTAATCTCCTCGCTTTTTGTCCTCGATTACGAGTTTTAGTTGTTTAATTAGCGGTAAGTGTCGGTGAGCAGGCGTTTTAGCGGCTGTTTAAAGTTCCGTTTCTGATATTTTTAAATATTTCTTCGACTTTTTTTAGGGATGATTTATTGATCCTGGATTACCGTTTTTTTCAAATTGGAAGCGTAATTGCGATTTTTTTGTTACGATTTGTATCTGCTGAAACTTTACGTAATACCGTTTATTTTAATGTTTTTTATTTCGTTTGTTATTAATAATTAAAATCTTCAAGATTACTTGTATGCAAGCAATTAAAAAGCAAAATAACGCACACTGGTAAAATTAAATACTCTTCGCACGGCGAGGATAATCACTTCTGTCAATATTTTTAAATTTTTCCCTCATTTATCAGAAGCTTCATTTGTGTTGACCAGTCAATAATACACCTCGCTAATGAATCCGCATGAATTCGAATCAATTTAAATTTAATATGTTATTCCATCGCAGGATCGTACACTATCGCACTCGTCTACTAAGTCCATCATCAAAGATAATAATTGTATTTATTCATATACAATTATCTTTATTGTATTCTCGGTGCGTCGGACGACTCATGACGCAGGGGATTCCCGGAGCCGTAAACTCAACAAACCATTTAACTACTATCGGCGCGTTAAATAATGTAAGATCATCCATAAAATATTCATTCGATTACGACCTTTGTGTATGTATACTTCAAGACTATTGCGCCGATGCAAAATAAAGAACTAGTTTTTGCGGCTGTCGGTCATAGTTTTTTTGTAAAAAAAAACTTGGGCATCAATCATTTCATTGAATGTATCAGCGAGTTGGAATTAAATCATTGTTGCTTTATACTTTGCCGGTATTATCGTGTCTATTGATTCTTTATCACTTTTTGATGACTATTATTTTTCAAATATTTGATGGATTTAATACAAAAAAATTTTTAAATATGAATTGAATATAATTGTTAAAAATCATCAAATAGTTTCATATTAATGAAAAATCTGAGAATAATTTATCTTTCCAGGAAAGCATGATAACATATTTTAAAAATAGATCATCGTATTCTTTTCAAATTTCTGCGAAACATACTTTTTTAATTCTAATATATCCGTAAAAAGAAGTTTATTCGACAATCATTTGAACTGCCTTATAAACAAAAGCGCAAAACGTTATAAATATTATCCGCACGCAAAGTTACTAATAATAATCCAAGCAGCGCAACGAGTTCGAAATGAATGCATAAACGCGCGCGTCCGATACGATCGCACAAAGAATCCTTGAGGGTCGGACCTCATCCTCGGCTCATCTCCGCAGCGTCTCCTCGCAGCCTTCGCCAACTTGCCGCTGATGCGTCGTTCGCAAATAAAAAAAAAAAAAAAAAATTGTAGAATCGCGATAGAATCTTTCTTAAGTCTATTTTCGTTTTTACTTCCTCCCACAATAAAAAAAAGATAAACTTGTGCATCTGTACAAGATTACAATCGAACGAGGCTGCTTGCGTAATAACTTATACTCGCAGGCGCAATTGGCGGGAAAGAACGATTGAAACGCGGATAATAATAATTATCTGCCTATACCTGCAGAGGATAAGACGGCACGATTTCGTTGGTCGGTAGGTGAGCTGCCTGTTCGTTTTCGCTCGCCTTGACCAAAAGTACGCAAGATGTCGCTTTGAGGTCGACGCCGTCGTAGCTGTTACCGGTTACTCCCTATTTTTGACCTTTGATCCGGTTAGAACTGTTTTGATCCTGGGTCGTATCAATTCGAGTCGTTTACAAATGTTTTCTTTTGCGCTGTTAAGCAAAGTGGATTTTCCATTTATCCGAGATCGCTCGAATTAATAGCCAAGACGCTGGTTCGTTAATTCTACAGTCTTTTTTTTAATTGGCGAGTTTATGAAACTTGTTGAAAGAGTGGAAAGATATTACTGTCAATGCTAATATTTTTGACTTTGAAATGATCTGTACGTAGATGCAATAAGAGGAAAAGCATCATCGTTTTCCTTATTTAAACTCACTTTGTTGCTACTACATTGTTTTTAATTGATGTAGTATACCATATTAACAGAGCGAAATGAAAAAGTAAAGATTGTGAAAAACATAAAAAAACTTTGGTTTTTAAAAATTTACTATGTAGAACAAGTAGGCGTACGATTTCTTTTTTTAAAGTCTTCTTTTAGTTTTTCATAGCTTGAATTTAACTTTATTGTAAACCAGTCATTCTTTTCAACCTTGAAACTTATAGCGAAGGTGTAAAAGAATTTTAGAAGTGAATGAACTTGTAGATTAGATGATTTTCTATTAATATAACATTTAAATTGTCTTTCACTATTCTAACTTACGCTATAAAATAATCATAAAACACGATTTTTAAGTACATGCGGCCTGAATAGTCATCGATATGCAGTGCATAAAAATCCAACGCTGCATCCATCCGTAAAGATGCGCAGAAACGTATTATTTTATATCTGAAAAACGAGGCTTATCTCAAAATCTGACGGCGTAAAAAAATGATGAATCTTTGCGAGAGCTCTCATTAATCCGACAATGAAATTGTACAATAGAAGCGATTAGAGCCCACCGCCAAGTCCAAGTTCATGCGCGGCTCGGGCTTTCCGAGAACGCGGACGAGAGAGAGAGCTTGTTGCCCGACCGCCGACAGTTGGTTCCGCGTGCGATTAAAAATTAAATTACGTCACGGCGCGATTACCATCGTAAGTAAACTGGGCAGCAGCGGCGGCGCTCGTAAGAATCCTCGAGCGCCTTTACCTCGCGCGAAATGCTGCTTTTTGCGCGCGTGGGTTAACGCCGTTTCTGCAGCCGCGAAATTACGCTTCGAGAATTTTTTTGTATTAATTTTTCTTTTTTTTTTATCGCTCCGGTGGAAAAACTGCATTATACCGTTGTAAAATTTTTACGATCGTTTAACAAAATTAATTTTTACTAGCGAAAATTGTTATTACGTGGCTTTATCGTCGCTGGCGAAAAATGTAATTAACTTTCAATTTCATACCGAATTTATTTGCTTTATTCCTAATTGTCAGAGGTAAAATATTTTGAGCTTATTGGGAAAGAAATGTA
>JAWWML010018298.1:0-20269 GCA_035047165.1 Ormyrus rosae
ATATTTTTTAAATACTTTTCGTGCGACAATAAAGTGTTTAAAAAGAAATTTTTTTTAATATCTCAACTGACTAGAGAGTATCTATAGAACTACCTTAATGTCGCATTCCCCTTTCGGTTATTAGCGACAGTATCAACTGCAGTCAGCAGATTTACCAGATTTTTGATACACGTGATTTCCGTAGGGGTCGTTGCGGTCGTCGAGTTCGATTCCGCGCCACCGAAAAATCCGGTAAACATTTTTTTTCGAATTTTCCGAAAATTTCGGACTGCCGGGCGGATTCGAACCCGCGACTTCGAGCAGCAGCCTCGTCTTCGGAAGTTAAGTCCGGCGTTTACCGCGAGGTAAACAAACCGGAGCCTTAACCGCCCGAGCAAAGATCGTTCTCGGAAATTTTTTTACACTCAAATTTTCGCTGTATTTTCTTCGACAAAACTTTCTTCGCTCGGACTATTAAAGGAAATTGTAAAATCGGAGGGGACCGGGAACGTTTAAAATAAGCTTTCTTCATCGTCTAATTAAAGTAAAGGCTTTATTCTCGCCACAAAGGAGGTAAATCCAGAGGAAGAACGGTCAGCACCGTATTCGCCCGCTGCTTCGTCATTCCTCTCTCTCTCTCTCTCTCTCTTTGGCAAATGGCCACTCTGGCGTCGAACTCGTTCCGCGCTGCGCCTCGCGCCGAAAACACCGAGAGCCGCCGTGCATAATGCGTGTGGGTGTGTGCATTCGTTGCCGGGAAATGCACAAGCCAAGGCGGGCGTGTGAGCAAGCTAAGACCGTTAAAGCTCTTAGCGCGCGAACTTGTTTATTGTTCTTGGCCCTGTAAAAGTCGGGGGGGGGGGGGGGCTAATGGCGCTGCTTCAACAACTGTGAAAATAACTGCTCTCGGCCGGGCGAAAGTTCACGAGAGAACTCACGCTGGCTGATGTAAGGCCGGGTACGAATTTAATTAGCGCTGCTTTATTTATTAGACTTCGTGTCTGTTGCTTATATATATATATACTTTGTTCATTAGCATCGCGCGTCGGCTTAAAGTTCGCGCTTCATTTTGGTGAGTCGTGAATTTAATAGTGCGTTACAGCGATGTGCATTTGAACTGGTGGAATTTTACGTTCCGATATAATTATCATTTGTGCATAGCTACGGATTTTATATTCTAATAAAAAAAAAAATGTTAAACAAGGACGCTTCATTCGATATACCAAAGATTTATGATCCGCACTTGCATAAGTAATTTATGCGCTGTCAAACTTTACGGATGCCATGAAACTTGGACGGATATTGCTAGGTGAATGATTCAGTTCGTTCTATTACGTTAAAGAATTGGTCTTTTACTGCCGCGGAAAAAGTCAGAAGCGAGTTAAAATTGACTCCTTCCGCTTCGTGCTAAAAAAAGGGCAGAGTTTTCAAAGTGGACATCACCCAAGGGTTTTCGGGCTTCCTTTCTTCCTCGGGATTTCCCGTATACGGGTGGAATAAAACCGGTCTTCTCTGAAACTTTAGAGTTTTGCTGATTTTTTAAAAATTAGTTTTCGGAATGACGTGACTTGCACGGATGTAAAAGTTACGGGACAAATATATTTGATGGTTTAGTGCTTTCTTCTTTTGCATGAAGTTTTTTGAGCGTGTCAATTGTCATTGATGTCTTTAGGGTAGGTTTGACTTGCACGGATGTAAAAGTTCCGATATAAATATATTTGATGGTTTAATACTTTCTTCTTTTGCATAAGTTTTTTAAGCGTGTCAATTGTCATTGATGTCTTTCTAAGGGTAGATTTTAGGAGAGAAATTTTCTATGTTTTTGGCGGTAAATCCGAGAGTCTTTTTTAGCGGAATGGTACTTATATCTATTTGTAAAATGTTTCAGTTCTTTCGCGTTTTACTACTGAAATAAACTCAAAGTATTTACCGAGAAATCTTTCCAACGTAATGTTTGAAGGAATGGAATAATAATCATATCGATAACCTTTTATGCTATTTCTCCTACAAGTTTATACGCAGTACTAAATTCATTGAATGAGGAATACCCACTACTATATTTTTTAATTACGCCTAAAAGCTTTTCAAAGACGACAAAATTCTAAAATTTTTCTTTTGACCATTGAACCTTTGAAAAAGCATAAAAAACAAACAAAGGCCGTAAACCAAATACCCAGATTCCTTTCCGGCGGCCATTTATTTTAAACAAAAGCCGACAAAAAAAGAAGGCTCTTTATTTTGCCTTCACTCAAGAATAACAAGCGGCCCAATAAAAATGACATCGAACGTCGCGTCGCGGGCTCGACGTGCAGTCGACGATAAAATTTCCGAAACTCTCGGTGTCACTTCGCGTCATCCGAAGCCTCGTCAAAACTTCGTTTTAGCACCTTCCTCGTCGCGAGGGCACTCGTTTATCTCCCCCGGCGGAAGAGAAGATGCAGCCGTCAGCAGGCGGCGTCTCGGGCCTCGGCTGTGTTTTTTCGCGCATGAATATTTCATCGTCCGCGGCGCGGCACTTCGCGCGCGGGAGAGACGCCGGGGCGAAAAAGCAAAGGCTGCATTCGGCGACAAAGAGGATTAAAAATGTGCGCGCGCGCGGCCTTTGGGAAATGTGCACAGATTGAAGAGCGCGCGAGCGATAGCGGAGGAGGAGGATTCCGCTTCTCCTCGGCTCTCTCTCTCTCTCTCTCTCTCGGCGCGTCTTTCTTCTTCTCGCGCGCGCCTTGTTTTCCCATTTTTGTTACTAAAACACTCTCGGCGCGCTTCTTCTCTTTCAAGCATTGTGCGCGCCAAAGATCTTTGTGCGCGGGCGTTCCAGTTTTTATTTGCGAGCTTTCAACGGAGCGCGTTAACAATAACGACTTCTTGTTACATGAGAATGAGTTGCTATTGGCTTTTCAAAGTTCTACAATGAGGGACCTTGGATTTTAATTAAAAATTTTTTTTTATTTACTTAAAAAGTTTTATTGAAAACAAAATAATTGCTTTATTGTTTATTTTATTTATTACGTAATTACTCTATTTTGTTTCAGGTGTCAGTAAAGTAAAAAGTGAAAGGTAAAAAATGAAAAGTGAAAAGTGAAAAGTGAAAAGTAAAAAGTAAAAAGTAAAAAGTAAAAAATGAAAAGTGAACGAATCATTTGTCCATACACTATGCGTAAAATAGCGTTTTGCGCACTGAACGCAATGATAAAAAGGTATTTCACGCATAGAGTTAATATCAATAAAGGATTTTTCGATACACATACGAAAATTGATTTTCGCCTTGTATCTTTGTCGCGAAGCGAGAATCAACTTTTTTGCACTTGTACCAAAATATAATAATTTGAAGAATGCAATGCGAAGCCTACGAAATACCGAATGCGCATATATTATCAATGAATTTGAACAATTTTTTTTGGGAGATATATCATATGCATTACACCTTTTTCATTTTATTGGTATTCACTTTATCCCGTAATTAACAGCGATTCCACGCAAATAACCCCAAGCGTGTACATAATATGCATGTGCGTCATATCAAATGAAAATAGCCGCTATATTTATATAAATATTATGCGTATTTGCAAGTGAACAGTCGTCGATCTTTGCTTGCACGAGAAACCGAGCACGACGGCGACTCCAGCAATCGAAAATTCAGTAAATATTTCAACAATGCACGATGGAGTTGCCTTTGATGCCACTCCTAAATGAACTGTCCTATTTAGGGAGCGAATGAAAGCACCCGAAACCGCAAAAGCGGCCTCGGCGCGTACATCTTTATTGGTCCGGTAGTAACGGGCTGTTTAAAGCCGCGGTCACGAAGAGAGAGAGAGAGAGAGAGCTCAATCGCGAAATTCATCCGGCAATCCGAATTCCGGTTATTCGACGGCCGAAATGACGGCGCGTCGTGAATATTGATCGGGATTAGATCATTACGGGCCACGCGGAATCGCAAATACCAGGAGTGACGTAGAAAGAGGGAAGAATTCAGCGCGCACGGCGGGCTGCAGTTTCCAAATTTCACCGGGATTTTCCCTGTCCGCGCGGATAAGGGAATGTTCGCATGGGTATTACGGAGCGTTTTACATTCAGCGTATTACTCTCGCGATCGCGACGCAAATTTCGAATTAATTACTTTTCAATGGAAATCGAGTGTGCGCGTTGAGCTGCGGCATAATTATTGACTCGATTGTTCGAAAATGGGTTGTATATTGTTTAAATTGTACGCGCAGATGTAAACTTGCGGCAAATCCTTACATTAGTGGCAACGTTCACGATTATTTCCCGAGATTTTGGCCAATTTTTTTACTAAAAACCTGTTTAAATCTGAAAAAATTGAATATCTTATTTATTTAATTATATTTTTTACAAATAATTTAAAAGGGAAATACATTCTTAACGTTGTACAAATATTTTTTTTTCGTACAGAAACGTAATCCTAATCTTTCGACTGCACTAAAACAGCTTATAAGTTATGGGAAACTATTTAAACAGGCGGTTAACAAACTCTTAATCAAAGTTTTAATAAGTTGGCTGCTAAAATTCCTGGTACTCGATGATTCATGCTTTTGTCAACTTCCTATGCAAAACTTAATCATTCAACTTAAAATCGAAAACAAAAGTGAGTGAGAAATGAAAGGAGCAGCGAAGTGAAGTCTTTCACCGGTAACTTCTTGTTTTTAGCTTAAAGTTCTACTTACACAAGTATATTCCAAAGTTCATTCCAAAGAAGTTTAAGTATGCATTATTTCTCCGACGTTATGAAACAATCGGCAATTAAAATAAAGATATTTCAAACTTTGAAACTTAAAATATTTTAATTTTTGTAATTAAAATATTATCTTATTATTTTAAATTAAAATTTTTGTAATTTAAAGAAAGCTTGAGGCTTTTCCTTCTTAATTTTCCTTTTTTTTTTTAAAGCAGTCGCGGTCATAAAGAATTTTTATAAGATGAGAGCTTAAGCTCCCTTTCTATCGCGAAATGATTTTTCATTAGACGTTGATTGCCGCGATAAATTAACGGTTTAACGAAGCTGTTAAAACTTGCGCACAAAATATTTTATCTTAATTATGATAAAAAACCTTTCTTTGCTCATAAAATGTGTCGTAATTTAATGAACATTACTCTGTAAATATTCTACTACAAATATTAAAATAAAAGTATTCTCTTTTTACAAACGTGCAGCAAAAGCTCAGAAAATCAGGTACAAATTTACCTAATTATGTATACCAGCTAATACAGAAACAACGTAAACAATATAGAACTCGTTGTCCCCCGTTGAATTACCGCGAAAAGTCGTCGGTAAACATCGAGAGTCAAGCAAACTTTGCTCTCGCGGCAATTAACTCGTTTCGCCGTCGATTCCGATGATCCGAAGGTTCGAGCGATTCTCGGCGACAAACTGTTTGCCGTCGGCCTCCCTCCCTGGAGCCCTTCGCGGGCTTACCTTTCAATTTCCCTCGGTGCTTTCCTTGCAATTCGCGATTAAACTGAAGGAAGACGCTCGAGTCGATAATGACGGCAAAAAATAAGAGCAAAATACGACCCGAGTCGCCCCCCAAGAAAAAGAACGCTCCGTACAAGCGACAGCAGCCTGTAATAGCTGCTGCTTGTTTGGCTTTTCTTATAGGTTGCTTCCTACGCTTAAGAAAAGAGTGGCGGTAAAATCGCTGGATGGAGTGAGCTGCGAATGACTTGAAGAAATTCGGGAAATCGGTTGCGGCCCGCTTTGTGCTTATTTTTGGCTATTTTCGACGATATTCTGAGTGCCACCTTTGACTGCTTTATTTATAAAAAAAGTTTTTAAACAAATCATACGTGTCGATTGTTTTTGTTATTTTAATCTGAGGTTTATCAAAGGAGAAATATTTTTTTCGACATCAAATGTCACAAAGACGAAAGAAAGTATAAAAAATTTTAAATAACTTGGCATAAGCAAACGCAGATGTATTGTGCGTTTATAAAGATTTATAAGAACAATTTTACGAGCCACCTGTACAAGTCAACGTGTCTCCGAATACATCGGAAAACGTATTTCCAGCGGCGCAAATGCCGCACAAAGGCAAGAAATTGCTGTTAACGAAAGCTTTGAGCGTCTTGTTGTGTAGCTTTTTGACTGAATTTGATTCTCGTATTGGATAAGGGCCTGTCATATAGAGGACAAAGTAGATATGCTAACTTGTAATAACTTATAGAGATTGGAGAAGACTCGAATAAGAGACTCTATTAAAGATTCTTTCGCTTTGAAGCAACTTTTTGCAGTAAATAAGCATATCTTTTAGAAGCATTAAAGTGAGACACTTGTCTTTGAAAGTTTCTTGCGAGAATAAAACCTTTGCAGTTGAGAAAGAAGTACAATAAATTGTTTGCACTTAAGAAACCATTAACATTTGCTATTCTCCGATTTCTCCATCATTAGTTTAACAAAGAATGTTCTTATACGAATCTTCAACGAGCACGGCGTTTTGCCAATATTCAACGCCCCAAAAATCGATCATAAAACAATAATTACTCTCGCGCCATTTCCGCCCAGTCACGCCGTCGGTCGTTCAATAAATCCCGGAAAAAGTGACGCGAGAGCCAGTCGCAAATGGCCGGAATGCCTGGAAGCAACGGCGACGGCGGCGGCATAAATTGAAAAATTCTCGAAAGAATCGAGATAAAGAGTGACGGCAGAGTGTCGAGCGCCTTTCGACACATTCCTCGAAGGCAGTCGCTTCCGTCCCTCTGCCGAAGACAAAAGGGGAGCGCGCACGAAGCCTCTCTTAGGGATGCGTCGCAAAAGGTCAACGGATAGCTTGGTGCGGGGTTCTAGACGAGGGGGGGCAGGACGCCGCGTATGATTGCGTCGGTTTTACTCGCGCGCGCTTCGCCGCGGGGATGACGCGCGGCGCAGGTGAACGGACGCTTTATCATCGCTCGATGACTCCGCTTTATGCCGGAATAAAAGCTTCGAGGCGGCTTCGGCCGGAGTGAATTTTTCGCTCGGCGGCTTTCTTATCGGAGGCGGATATACTCGGAGGGAGATCGTTTTAATGTGAATTTGTGGTCATGCGTGGAATGTAGTTCTGCCGGGGGAATCGAATAAGTTTTACGATATGTTAACTATAGGTATCGGAATACAACTTTTGACGTGTGAGAAAGGGAAGAAAATGTATACAGAAGTTCGTTTGCTGACTTCATAAGAAAAGTTTTTTACAGGATTTTATACATTGTAAAAGTTTTCGTGTTAGACTTAAAAATTTTTCTTCTATTTGAGATAGTCTATTTAAACTTTCCATTAAATTTGCGTAGTAGACGAATTTTAATTGCTAATTATCTGGGTTATCAGGAATAGTAAAAAATTTTGTTTCACAATTACTGGAATCAATTATAATTTAATATCGTTGAAATCTAAATTGACTTTTTTTTCTTTTTATATTTTTATTGCATTTATAATTGATTATACATAAAAAGCAACATCACAGTTTTTCTTTATCATACACATATTGATGTATTACAAATGGGGTTCTACTTTATTTGAAAAATCTTTTTAGTCGCATTTTTAAAGAGCACAATGGTAAGCTTATAGATTTATGGAAACGGTTATCGTCATCCGAATCCTATTAGGAAAATGTAATAGCTCTATCGCGGAATTCTCAGTGGGAAAAAATCTCATGCATAGCTAAATGTCTGAGGGCTATAATAACAGCGTAAAGGGTATACTTTATTGCAGAGGAACAATTTTTCTTCAAATTGAATTTTCAAGGGGGGTTGGCGTTCATTCCTCCAAGTTCCTCGAATAGCTCAGATTTCTTTAGTACAGTGCAGTGTAAAGAATAAAAATCACGAATAAACAACTGTAACACCAAAACGATGACGATTTCACAAGGGAAGATTGGACAATTAATGATTTTAAATTTGGCACAATGAAAATTTAACGTGTAATATCTGTAAGTGCTATTTGGCTAAAATCGATTAAGTAAAGAATAAGAATGATTTAAGTTTGCTTTTATCTTCTATACAGCTACCAAAATAATTTGCTTTTAATTTTTTGCACTCAATTTATGGGATACAGAAAAGTAGAGAATTGTCGTGCAAATGATTAAAGTACTATGTGATAGAAAAGCGAGAGCAGAAAAAGAATTCCCGGACGTCTAATTCCACTGACACAAAATCAACTAGATCGCGAAGCGTAGGATTTAAAAAATTGAGGTAAAGTATATAAGAATTAAAGTAACATTGCGTATATTTTTTCGACTGAAGTTCGTACATAAAACAGAAAATAATTTGCATTTATTTAATTTTCGTAATCAAATTGCAAATAAAACTTACAAGTTGAAGGAATAATAAATCTGATATTTTTAATTTAATTAAGAGATAGAAAGTTTTATAAAAATTTAAAACTTCAATTAATTAAATCTTAATTCCGAGAATGAGCTTCATTTCATTAATTAAAGACTTTGAGTTCAAAATACACCTCAGTATGAAGTTCTTTGTTAATTTAATAAACTAGCATCATCCAAGCGCGCTGCGCACGCGTTAAATATTTTCTATGTTAAACTAACAAGGGAAGGACCCCAGATGATTAGCGCCCGGAGAGGTCTTATTAGGCGGAAAGTGTTCTATGTGGTACCCGCATTAAAGATTTGCCTATTTTAACCTCTAACTTTTCGATATTTTTTTGTGCTGACTCTTCAAAGTTATGAATTTTTGCCGTTTTTTACGCAATTTTTCACACGTTAATCGAGTAAGTTTTTGTTCCATTTTTTTATACAGTTGTGACTTAAATAGCTATTTTATATGTTTTTGGGGTCACTCTACACGATTCTGATCTTAATTTTTTTCTATGAATCATCATTATAATTATTTTAGAACTTGAATTAATAATCATACTATAAATTTTGAAATTATCGTTTTATTAGTGGACTAATTCAATATATTAGTGAGGTTTTAGTAATGTATTTATTATTAAGTGTAAAAATAAATTAAATTCCTAAAACAAGGTAGTTATTGTATTAAAAACACAATCAAAGGTACAATATTATTTTTGTTAGAGATAAAAGAACCGAGGTTAAATACCTAAAAAAAATTAAACGATATTTATGCATGGACTGCACTAAAATAGTTGAGAACCAAAAAAAGTAGAGATTAAATGTTCAAAGTGCAAAAGATATTGTCACCATTTTGTTATTGCCCTTCAAAATGAGATACCAAAAAATATCAACCGCCGAAATCGTTTGTGCAATCCTTGAACTACATCAAAATTATAGTTCAAATTTGGATGGATATTCTGTCAGTAATCCGGGATAAAAAATTACAAGATATTTATGAGCAGATATGAATTCTACTTTCATTATTTATTATTTCTACCGATTTTTCGGATTACACGTTATATTTTCTTTCTCTTTTCCACGAATTGAATTTAAATTACATTTGATTTACATGCGATTGAACCAATTTATCTACAAATGATTAATTTATTTTCTTTCATTTAATTTGTTTATCTAAAGCCGTTGTAGTGAATTTAACGTTTAACGCTCCAAACGAATGCCACTTTCATTGATCACGCGCACCGACGATTCATGTTTACAGAGAGTTTCGATTGCCCGAAGACCGTGATTTTCGTGCACAGTCATTAAATACGGCAAAAATGCATCAACATCCGATTTTCAAGACGGATTAACATAAAAATGTCAGTACTGCGGACCGACCAATTAATCCAAACGAATTACAGTCCACTCGTTAGAAATGAGCGCAATGAAACGCAGTGGCAGTCGACCTTACAGAGCGGTCGAATATTTTTAGTGCAGCATTTTATGCGGAAGTGCGCACTCCCCTTTATGCGTGCTTTTTTGCATGATTTATTATGCAACTGGCACTTGCGGAGTTATCAAAAATTGATTTTAATAATTTTTTGGTTGACGCATCCGAATATAACTTTTCCTACTTCTGTCATTTGTAGTTTATACCGTTTGCCTACGTAACACTCTTAATTTGGATTTTTGAAAGAGAACTTTTTCAAACCCAAAATTTAATACGGAAATCGTTTTAATTAAAAACTCCCGATAATACAAATAGAATCTTTAGACGTTCGAAGTTAATCGTTTATATCGCCATTCAAGTAAATTATACCATTCGCTTTGCTAATGAGCACTGGGAGCTCGCGTGATCCAAATAATGTATTCAAAGTATAAATAGACCTTTTCCTAATTTAGTCATTCAGCTTTCGCATATTGATGTGCTATCTGCATTAATGTTCCACCACTATCTCGAATTAATTTTACAAGATTCCTAATCCGATTATCGGAACACGTATACCTCGATCAATTTCCGCAAAAGTATACCCCGTCCTAAATCTACCGAAGCGAAAAAAAAAAAACGCCGAACAAAGGACTGCGGCACGCATTATCGAGCGTGTACACCGTGCAGATCAGCCTCCCCCTTTATTCGGGCACCTCCGACCCGCAACGCCATCGCATCCAAGGCTGTGCAGACGCGTACTCGCCGCTGAAACACGTACGCATGTGCAGCAGCAGCGGCGGCAGCAGCCGAAATCGTCGATGCACGTCCCTCCTTACTCCTTCTCGCGAAGCTCGTAAAATTTCGAGCGACATAAACGGCCGTCTCGTAAACCCGACCCGGACCACCGTTGCCGGTACGTCCTTTTTACGCGAGGAACACACACACACACACACACACACACACACACACATACCCGCCGCCCCGCGGAATAAGCAGATTAGCGGGAGTAAAAGCTGCGTGGGAGAGTATTACGACTTGCAGCTATAATTTTAACAGTCTCGTGTAATATATAATTAATTGGATGCTCTCTCTCTCTGTCTCGTCCGGGAATGTGATTGCGCCGCGTATTTCGGTCGATCCGCGTAGGAGAGAGATATTTGACGCTTCTTATCGCCGCAGTGAAATGAATTTATGCGGCGCGGGGGTGGCCGGATTTTAGATTCGCCAAGTTTTCGAGATGAGCCCTGAGAAATTTATCGGGAGAAGAAATTTCGAGAGAGCTCGATCGATAAATAAAGTGGTTAAAACCAGTTGGCGTAAAATGGATTTTATATACAAAAGCGCGCTCTCGAGGGTAGGCACTTCGGTTTACTGGTGGGATACCCTTACTTTTTACTTTGCCGCTTTCAATTATTTAGCTCTCACTTTGCGCAATTAAATAGGAGAGGAGGATAAAAGGGTATTTCGATCCTATAGGATTCCGCGCAAACTGGGGATTAAGTCGGATTCGAAATGAAACAACTGCCTCTCAGCGAAATCGGACAGTTGCGGAGCTTGCAATCGCACGAATTTCCAAAATTAAACCAAGATTACTTCCGAGGTAATGAATTTTTCGCTTACAACCTCGTATTTCAAAGCAAAACCGCGGGCGTTCCTTTCACCGGATAAACCCGACAAACGAACCAGTCAAACTTTTCCACGAAAGCCGAGACGACTCCTCGTCATTATCTCGCGCGGCGCTGCGCAAATCACACACAGGACAGAGCCCCCGACGGGTCGATCGAAATCTCTCGATCGCTAAGGAGAAATCGGACGGATCTTGGCGGGCCGTTAAAACGAAGGCAACGAGCGCGGAGGCGACGAGGCGACCTCGTTAGCGACGCCCGACTTGCAACAGGTGAGCCATACCGCGCCGCCAGGATTTCATATGGAACGCCTGCTTTTTTGCCCTCCCCCTCCCCCCGGCGAATTCACCCACGTTCGATAGTCCCCGATGCGCGCCGTCTGACGAGCTCGTCCCGGGAAGCGAGTGTGGGTGGTTTTCGTATTCCTATATCGTCGGATGGATCTTTTTCTAAATTTAGAGGTTAGTTTTGCCGACGAAACTGATTGTTCTCGGCAGAAGCGAGGAGGTGGATAAAGGGTGAATTAGCGAGTTTGAGAACTTTTTCACTCGGAGGTGCAATATCTCTCTTGAATACAAGTGGCTTTTTGATATAATTAAACTATCCGATACCGAAGTAGAAATCGTTACCTTCTTCGAGTCAGTCGCTCGGATTCGCTATTATAGGAAATTGAGCCCCTTTTAGTAACGGGCACTGCGAATTTGCGTGACCCAAATAATGTATTCAAACGTATAAAGGGAACCCTTTTCCAATATAATGCTCCCGTTCCATTGAAAGCTTTTACCGTGTTTCTATCGTACCGCCGGTATTTTACGTAACACAATTTTTCGCTTAAGCGATATACGTTTTTCAATAAACTACCGTATGAACAAAAACAGAAGCTAAAATTCTCTCCAATTCGTCAAGCCAATTCGTGAACCAGAAAAGGTGCCAATCCGCGCTTAATACGAGCGAGTCGCCTCGTCAACGCAGCCATCCGCTTTGCTTTGGTCGCTCGCGTATTCCGCCCAGTCGTCCCCGGACGCGTCTTTGAGGCCGGATCCATTCGCGGCTTGCTTCCGAAATTGTCAGGTGCGACTGTGTCCGCCGTATTTGGCGCGCGGCAACGGCCTGTTTCCCTCCCGCGGGCACTGTTTCCCGAAGCGCGCGTCCGCTGCAGAGAGGGAGAGAGAGAGAGAGAGAATACACGCTCGAGCGGCGATCGGTTAATTATTTATCCTTGGAAGCCGGCCGCTCGAGTGTAATCATCGGGCGAGGCATTGGGAAACGCCGTCTGAGTCTCTAGTCGCGCGCTTAATTGCGCTGATGGAGCTGTCGAATCGGGGGGATATAACGCCGCTGCTCCGCGTCGGCGAGCCAATCGGACAACTGTGCAGGGCGGTTACGTCTGCTGGGGGAAATGCTACTTGTTGGTCGGAGATATATAGCCGCGATAAGGTCGAGTTTATGCGATTTTGAGGATTTCGGAGGGAACGGATCGGTGACGTTTACGAGGGTTTCTGTAGTTTCTTTTTTTTTTATTTGGCAGGATCGATGTCGCTTGGATGAATGTAAACAAGTTTTTCTCACGTGTGGCGAATATCCAAAAACACTTTTGAAAAAGCTTACAGTCAATCCAGATAAGAGAATCAATAATGTTACTTTCGCCGTGGCTTTTGATTTATAAAGAACACTTGTTACACACCGGAAAAAACGACAATTATTGTTCGTTTTGAAACCAATGCTTTGTTTCCCAACGTGAAAGGCATTTAGAGTATCGCGACGAGTTAAAATATACCTTTTACAAGGGTAGCCAAAAAAGTGGAGTTATTATGCGATTGAAAATACCAGCCCAATGCGCGAAGCCGAACCCTTATTTTCCTAAAAGAAAATTCCCCGTTCGAAATTAAATAAAGACTATTAAGAGAGGGCCGTTTTATCCGCGTAAAAATAAAATACGATAGATCGTAACTTTTATTGTCTTTTTGCATTTAAATTTATGTAAAGCTTTTAAATCTTTAAAGTCGATCCAAGCGCTTTTTATTTAACCATCAAACGCTCTTTTTTTTTTTTTTTTATATTTTCTACTCAATCGTTCGCCAAATATTTAAAATGCAAACAAACCCAACACCGCACACCCTTTTTTGCCAAAACAAAATTTCATTAAAAAAAAACACACACACACAATCAAAGCCGTATATACGTTCGCCCGCCTCGAAGCTTCTTCCTCCGGGCGGCTGCTTTGCATGCAAACCCGATCCTCGGCGCGACGATAATTTTTTCGAGCCAAGCGCGCGCGCGTCATAAAGCTTTCGGAAGCAAGTCGTTCCTCATATTAACGAGACGTTGCGAGATCGAGAGCCACATTCGACGGCCGTGGGAGGGGCACGTGTCGCTCGTAAAAATTCAAATCGCCGGGCTATACCAATTTCTCGGTCGACAGCCAACTTCTTCCATCTCCGATCTCAAGGTCGCGGCATTCCTCTCGCGCAGAGCCCCGGGAAAACGGCTGATTACGAGGCGGGACCGCCCGCGGGGAAACGACGCTCGAGGTGATTCACGTCCCCCCCCCCGTTTTCGTGTCTTTTAGCGGGACTCGCGGGCGAGATGCAAGTGGAATCCGCTTCTGGAATTCCGCGGCGCTTTTTTTTATTCTCCGTTTGCTCTCTAGCGTCGACGTTTATTAATATATATCGGTGCGCGGATCGATACTCGAACGCGCCGGCAGGAAAGCGAGACAGCGGCGGGAGTCGGTGAAATGCAAGCTTGTGGTGCGGTTAGTTTTTTTTTTTGTTTTAAAGCCCAGGTTAACTGGATTGTTTATTTTTGCTCGCGATATACGGTGTGTATTGCAGTGCGCTAAAAAGAAATTTTAGTTTATTTGAAATTTAAGAGCTTTCGGTACATTTTTGGAAGTGCGCCACTTGCGATTTATCGTTTTTCCTACGCATTGCGAATAATATTTCTTAAAAAAAAAAATGAAAACATTCTTAAAATGCCAGTATATTTTATCCGCATATTCAATGAAAACATTCTACGCGATGCTTTTATTGAAGCTCCGAGAAGGGAGAGCACATTTTTTCTCTCACATTAACAGTCATAAAGAATAGGTGACGCGCGCAAATCTCGCGTACAATATTTATCGGAATCTCTCGCTTACGAGCAAAAAATCCTCCCGATTCGCGATTATACTACGGCGTCGGAATCCCAGCGTACCTGGAAATTGGATTCATCGCCTTCGGGCTTCCGGCGCGGAGCTTACTTTTTGCGCCATCGAGTCGCAAGTCGAAACGTCGAGAACAATATGTGCCGGGGGAACAATGAGGCCGACTGCGAAGTATAATCGAGCCGTCGTTAAATGTGTTTTAGCGAAAAGTCGGTGTCGCACTTGGCGCCACAAACAATCCCGAAGACACGACAATGGCCCGCGAGGCGTGCATTAGGCACCGATTGATGCGGAGCAGCGAGTGCATACCCCGGACATTCGTGAAATTTCCCACCCCGTCCGTCTCTCTCTCCCTCTCTGCATCCCTGCATCCCCTTCCTTCATCGATTCTCAATGCAATTAATTCTCGCAGCGTAATTGCGTCTTGTGTCTGGGCTCTCTCGCGAATTGCACAAAAACCATTGCAGTTAATCTGGGCGAAATATATTCGTTTGTAAGCGAAGTATCGGCCTGCTAAGGCTTTCGATTTTGTTTTCTAGGTCGAGTTGGAATGTAGGATTTTTTTTACTTTGATGTTTGACGCGCGGCTAATCAATTTGGAGGACAGTGGAAGAAGTTAATCAAGTGAGCGTTAATAATTCTGAATGCGGGCAGACGGCCAATTTTCAAATATATTGGTTGGACGCTTTCCAGTTTTTGTCTTGGTGAAACTTTTAAATGATTGATAAACTTGGAAAAAAAAAGTCTGACCGAATACCTGAACTTTTCGCGAGTGGTTTGGAATGCTGAGGTTCCTTTTTTTTTAAAATTATGTTCCACTAATGAATTCCTTTGTTTTATATTTCAATCTAAGTGTACTTACGCAAATTAATATGCATGAAGCTTTAACGAAAGAATTTCGTACACCACCGTTTATTTATTACGGAAATTTTCTGCGTATTTTTTTTTTCCAGCTTTAATACGTTATTTTAAAGAGGAAACGCGAGATAAAATTTTGATTACGAGACGTGATAAAGTGAATTAGAGTACATTTTTTAAGAAACTGTATCTATGTAAACTGATTAAAAAAAAAACACAATTTAAAATAGAGTATCTCCGGAAGATTCTTAAGGATCAAATTTCGCTACGGCATTTTAAACATTTTGTAGAATAAGTTCAGGTCGTCGAGGTAATATTAAAAATTCTAGAAAATTCGCAAACTAATTTTCCTACCTCGGGGTAAATCATAAATTAAATTAAATTCCATTAAAAATTCTTTATTATAAAACATTTATACACAAAAAATTCAGTCGCCATTAAGCGAAAGACGGCAAAAACATTTTCTGTATAAAAACGCAAGTAGTACCAAACGGTTTCGAAAGCGTATCGAACGGCGAGAATCGTTGCCCCCTCGGGAGCGGTAAACAAAAGGGTAAACACACCCAGCCAGGCGCGTTTACGAGGGAAATTTCGAAATGCCTTTCAGCAGAACGCAGGAGAGAGATAGAGAGAGAGAGAGACGGAGTCTTCGCTCCTTCGGTTTATTTTTCCCGGGGAAAGGGCCGAGAATGTCGACGCTGCAGAGCCGAGACTCGAGCAGCTCGCTGGCGAAGTATATAGACTCCGCTCTCTGTCTCTCTTGTTGCCTCGTCGTCGAAGAAGCTCTCGACCTGCTATTATACGCGAGTATCGAACACATGCAGCGCGCCGAGTCGAGTGCCTCGCGCGCTTACGTTACGAACCCTCCTCCGCCCTCGCTTTCGCGTTGCATAACAAATACCGCACCAGCGGCAAATGCATTTTTTTTTTTTTATAATTCTCCAAGCTGCTCTTTTGCCTTTGTCGTCGCTGCTTGCGGCGCGGGAACCGCCGCGGCTTGAATTCGTTGTTTATATGTATAACCTGGGCTGGCGGGTCTCGCGGCGCGACCGATCTAATCATTCGACGCGACAGTTTATAATTGCGCTCGCAGCTGGGGTAGTTTAAGTTGCGACGGTTGCGCATAGCGCCGGAGAGTTTCGCTTGTGTGTAATCTCCAAGTTTATGGATGCACATTTGAATCAAAGGCAATTGTGCAGAGGCATAGGATCCGGTGATGGCAATAATTTTCGTGTACGGGATAAACCGATAATTCAGACTTTGAATATTCACTCACATTTTACTAAATGGGAAGCCGGTGGTTTATTTGCTTTCAAAAATTCAGTGTTTTATGGTCGCGGAATTTGTCAATAAATCACGCGATGGAACTTGAAATTCAATAAGTTCATAGGTATGTTTTGTGTATTATTTTTCTTCTTTAAGCATAAAAATGAAAAATAATAACAATTGATAAAACCCTGACGATGAAAATATAGTAGTTCAATGGTCGAGGGTTCATTGATTAGCCTCCACTTCGTGAACTTTAAAATATTTAAAAACAATCTTTCAATTATTTCTTTCCTTACAGGTCTTCTTCGTCTCGAAACAATGGATCACTCTCGTATTGTCTTCTGCTAATAGAGCCGTAAAATCTGCGGTATTCCGAATATTGTAAGTTCAATGAAAGTGAAACAACTCGGGAGTACGAGCTATTTTGATTTTGATTGCCGGACAGTTAGTGTGTGTCCGCAAACTGAATCGAAATAGAGCTGTAATATAGTACACGGAAGCATTGTGTAATTCTGCGCATTCGATCCTTTCCTTCGACTTGAAATGGGAAAAGTTTCTCCCAGAGATTGAAAAACTTCTCGGCGAGGCGTAGAATTTTAATTTTCAGTATATTGTTAATAAATGCAATTCCGAAAAATTCATAAGTTTTAATTTCCTTCCGACTTTTCTGTTTTTGAAAAGCAGCCCTGATTCTTATAATAACTTTATCCCAAAGTTGTTCTACAAAACGTTCCTACGGGCAGTCGGCTATATACTTTATAAAATTCTATCTACAAACGCGATAGAATTTATTTGAAAGTTCGAAATAATAGTTCGTTTTATTTGCTCGCGCTACCGCGATAGAATTTTAATGCTCCTGTACGTTTTGTGATTAAAAAAAGTTTTCTCAATAAAAACTGCCCTACTTTCACCCCCCCCGGCTTATTACGCATTCGCCTTATCTTCAGCGAATTACAAATCTAAGGTTAACATTTTTTCAAAGCAACTTTAACAAACTGCAACGCAATACCGGGATAGACTCGTGGAACACTTGAAAAAACTTCGCCCGCGGCGTTACAGCGAACCGCCGCTTTGTATTTATCGCGAAAGTTTATAGAGCGCACAGGAATTTATAAACCACTTTCGCGGAAAAATACACCCTGTTTACGAAAGTCAGCAACCCTGGTTATCGATTAAGCGCCCCCCCCCCCCTCCTCTGCCGCATCGCTTCGGATCGCCGGGCACGTTCTCGAAAAAATGAATTTTCGTCACTTTTTGAATGAGAGGAAGCGGGCTGTTCCGTTGCGACCCGCGCGGAGGGAAACGCACACACATTTTTTTCGGACCCGCGTACCCGATTTTGCGAGATGGAAAAGTTCTCTAATCAGTAATGCTCCGTGAGCTCGGATTGAGCGATAAATCGAATTACGGCGCGTGTCGCAAAAGAAAAAAATACTCGTTCCGTTGACAGCTGTCGTTTTTTTTTTTCCCGCGGAAAATTACTTTCGCTCCGCACCTCCATATTTATGTACGTGCCAACGCGAAGGTGATGTATGCCTTGTCTCATTTTCGCCAAGTGTTGCTGGTGAAATACAGTTTCTTTAAGTGCCCGCTGATTATTGTTTCTGATTTACTTATATAAATAATATTTCATCAATACGAAATTGACGAAATCATTGAAAAATTTATGTTGAGAAATTCAGCCGAGCATAATAAAGTAATGTCTTATAGAATATTGATGAATGAAAATTTTAAAATTAGCAGGATTAAAGTTTAATCGGAAACGTATCATACTTGAGGCTCTTTTCCAATAAAACTCAATAAAAAGAATATACATTAAGTCGATCGATTTTAATTGAATTTCCATAGAAGATAATCGGTTTTATGTCATCTCAATCTGCCTATACGTATAGAATAAAAGTTTCCAAGATTTTTCTCCGCCTTATTAAAATAAAGAATAATTAAAATAAAAAGCGACCTATTCAGGTATTCTCTCAGAGCTCATTGTCAGTTTCCATTTGGCCTTCATTCAGCGTTAAGCTTTCAGCGGGCTCCCCCGGCTTCTCTCATTACATTGTGCAC
This sequence comes from Ormyrus rosae, assembly GCA_035047165.1. Lineage (NCBI taxonomy): Eukaryota > Metazoa > Arthropoda > Insecta > Hymenoptera > Ormyridae > Ormyrus > Ormyrus rosae. The sequence goes on from JAWWML010018298.1 coordinate 18,646, forward strand.
TTTTTGAAGCTGCTTCTCTTAAGGGAGGATCCGCGAAAGTTGCTCGCAGTATATATAAGGCGGCAACTTTACGCGGTTTAACTTCCACCTGCCCGTCTCCGACGTGAGACACGCGAGGCTTTCACACCCTCGGGTCACTGAGTAGACTAACGCCCAATTAGAGTCTGATTTATGGCTGCATTTGCGCTCGGCTTCGCGTTGGATTACGAAAAAAAGATTTACGGAGCTTTATGCTTCTTTTTTTTTTTTTCTTTTTAAGAGCAAGTCCACCTTCAAGTGGCGCTAGAAAAGTCTCTTTCAGCTGGGTTTTCGGAATTTTAAACATTTCGTTCGTTCGAGATTTTGGACAGCGGTAATTTTATCGATGAATGCTGATAATAGACAATGTTGGCTTGCACTTCGAGGAATTTCGCATTACTCGTGATATTCGACGGCGCTGGCTATGTCATAATGCTTGCCTTAGAACTGATTCGCTTTATCTCCGTATTTTGAACGCCTACAAAGTCAGCTAAGCTAATCTGTACGTTTCAGGTCCCTAATCTGCCTTGCAATTATCTAAAGCAAGATTTAATGTATAATACTAGTTTTCAATTACGTTAATTTAGGCAATGTTTATTTAAAGTTACTAAAATTAATTGGCAGATTCACAGACGTTCTCCTAAATCCCCAGTCTGACTATATTCGGAACGAACTACTTTCACAGATACTTCTCTTTCCACAACACAACCTTTTACAAACCCAGTCGTTTCGTTGCAGCTCTCAAAAGTTTAATAACGTCATTACCGTCAATTAAGGCAATCCAACCCAGCGGATACGACTAGAAGTGGTCATTAGCCATCAAAGCAATCAAAGCAAAGTACTCCCCCCCCCTTCCAGCCGTCCATTGAAAAGTCAAACAAAACCCCCGAAAACCGGCGGGCATTCAACAGCCCAACGCACACTTAAGTGCACCGTAACGTTAACAATTAAACCTAAAATCCCCGGGGCCTTTGTAGTGCGCGCGCGGGCAAATAAAACGAATAGCGCCGGCGTTGATCGATCGACCCGCGTCGTCGGCCCGAGAACGAGACAGCCCGGCGCGCGTCTCTGTACGCGCAGAGAGCCGACCGACGCTAATGCGCCTAATAAGCATTAATAACATTGGCCCGTGCGCCTCTCCGCGGCTTGTATTATTCATGACCGATGCGCGTCGCTCGGGGACACGCGGCAGGACCCACCGGCGGATAATATTCGAGCGGCCGCGCTACCGATTTGACTTTCAAATGAAAATTTTCAATAAAGCGATAGAGAGAGAGAGAGAGAGAGAGAGAGCTGCTTTTTTTTGATTCTCCGCCTCGCAGGACGCACCGATCGTGATTAGAGCGATTAGTTAGTTTGTAATCGCTCGACCGTGTCGCGCGATTAATTGAACTTTCGAAATCGCCTGCAGATGTTTTCGGGCGAAGCGAATTCGATTTTGGGATTGGTGTGTAATCAGGGGTGCGACGGAGGTATTTTACGTGGGATTTTGATTATTTTATATTCAGTGATATGTCGTCGCACCGGCGCGATTACGTATCGCGCCGTTTATTGTGTGTGTGTCCGGCTAACTCTTACCTCCGCGTGCACTTGCCCGTGTCGTGCA
>JAWWML010018308.1:0-20263 GCA_035047165.1 Ormyrus rosae
TTTTCCAAATTTTTGTCTATAACTTTGGAACCGCGGCGAATTTTAATACCCAGTTTGCGGCAAAATATTCTTGAAAATATTTGCTATCAAAATGTGAAATAAAAAAAAAATCAATTTTTTGAAAATTTAAAGGTGTACACCCCCCTTAAAAGTAATATTATGCGGGAAAAAATTTGATTTAGATAAGTTCAAAAATTTCTGCAGAGAAACTGCAAAAGAGTGTGTTAATAGGTATCCATGGTATAAAACGCCTGCATTTGTACACAAGCTTTTGATTCACGGGTGTGATATAATGGTAGAGTTTTATGTTCCAATGATCTGGTTTTCAGAAGAGCCGAAAAAGGCACAAAACAAAGTATTTCGAAAAGCTCGCGCTGAGCATAGCAGAATGTTCCAAAGGACTCCAATTAACGAACATATAATGCACTATATGTTAATAAACTCTGATAGAGCAGTGAGTACAATACGCTTAATAAAAACCAAAGAAAAAAGAAATCTCACTCCTGAAGCAAAGAGTTTTTTTATAAGAAAAAGTTATAATTGAAGTTTTGCATTATTATCAAGTCAGTGAAAGACAGTTTAGGGTTTTCGTGGGTCTACAATAAAGGATTAATGTACGTGTATAATACAGAAAATGTGGAATTGGAAGTCCCACACTCTGGTTATGAGCTCCGCATAGCTGCCTATCGTACGTAAAGCATTTCCCTCCTGTTCGAAAAAAAAGTTATACTTACATTAAGGGGTTAGGTACACTTAGAAGAGGAAAAAAAACGCATTCTTAGGGAATTTTTTGTGGCGACGGGTTTTGATTATTTAATAACAAACTATTTTTAGTTCAAATAATTATCATTTGAAGAATTTAAACAAATTTTTTAAAGCAAAAATAGCCACAAATGATGCGACTGTAGCCGATCTCCCAGGGGTCTAAAAAAAAGGCGTTTTGCTGTGTGCAGCAGAAATCAAGACTGGATCATCTCAAACAAAAAACCCGGTGAGGTTAGTTAAATAATAACATATCTATGTACTTGAACGAAAAAAATTTCTAAAATATTAATTTTTGAGAAAATGACGCATGTTAAAAGAGAAAATTCGTATTTCGAAATTTCTTTCGGTAAAAAATAGCTCATTTTTCGACTATAAAAAAAAAGGAAAAAATCTGAATTACAATATCGATCATTCAAGTACACCACAATCATGTTGTAAACAAGTGATTAAAATTTGACAGCGATCGTTTGAACCGTTCTTGAGATATCGTGCACACCGACGTAGAAAATGTCGTTTCGAAAAAAAGGTTTGAGAACGAATTATAATGATTAAAATTTGTTTTTTCAACTTATATTGAGTCGTTTACTCCAGGACCATAACGGCCTACTTCTTCATCAATGGAAGCCTCGTGGAAAGCAATTTGCGTGAAAAGAAATTCTAAGTGTACCTAACCCCTTAAGATTAAACGGTAAAGCGATTGAAAATATCGTATTTGAATTAGTGTTTTATAATTTAATGTTTCGGAATTATCTTCAAAATTACTTTTTGGTTATTGACATTTAAATTCATTTTCTGTAGTTTCAGGTATAATGTTACTACGTTTACATTGATATGATTTTTTACTTAGAAATACATGAATTTGGAAGGTTTTGGTTAGAGAAGAAGTTTAATTAGAAATATATGAATAAGATGTTGAAAGATTTTCAGTATAAGAATTTCATGTACAAGCTATTTAGAACAAAAAGTATTAGGTTCATAACTTTTGAAGTTTAGAGTCAAATGGTTTTAGTTTTCTTGAAAGAAAAGTTTTTCCATTGAAGGAATTTAATAACTATATATAATTTTTGTAAATTTTTGTAAGCCAAATTCAAATTTTTGTTAATTGGGGGTTTTATGGTTTGAGAGTTTGTGGTTTGGGAGTTTGGGATGTAAGGGTTTGGAAAGTTGGGGATAGTAGGTTTGGGGAGTTGGAGTTTGGGGTTTGGGAGTTTGGGGTTTGGGGGTTTGGGAGTATGGGGTATGGTGTATATTGGGCTATGGGAGTGTAGGGTATGTTAATATGGGGTTTATGAGATTGGTGAGTTGTGTATTCAGGCTTCGTTGGTTTGTAGTTTGTGGGTCCATGAGATATCATTTATTAAGTATTACAGGTCTTTAGTCTACTTATTTGAAATTTTTAATTTAAGATTGCATGTATTTATATCGTTGTAAATAGAAAATCATTATTTCCCCAGGGAGAGGTTGTTCTGTAGTACCCCCTGAATATGTATTTTTGGTGAAGTTTCGTTGAAAATTGGGCTGTCGCAAGAATTTTGTCCATTTCCGCCCACTGTGCGCGGTCGCGTCGCGGTTTGGGCATCTCGGGACGACCCACGCTATTCAGACTCCTGGTAGAGCCCCAGGTGGCTTAACTGATCTCCAGTAGAAGAGCCCTAGAGAGAGACCAGCTAGCGCAAGGAATGCTTTCCACAGACTGCCCCGACTGCCTGCGCGCTGTCACTTATAAGCAATCGGGAATTGTGGGCGTGTTGCTGCTGTGAGCGCCGGCGGCGCGACTCAAGCGGCTCAGCGCCCTCCTAGCGAGTCGATAGCGGTCGGTATGGTCGGTAACTGTTGGTAACAGTTAATAGCGGTTGGTAACGGTCGGTATTATATGCGGCGGCAGGCAGGTCGTCGCAAAATAAATAAAAATAAATATTTTTTTATTTTGGATTTAAGCAATAGATTGTTACAATTATTTATAATTTTAAATATATTATATGTACTTTCAGACTTTCTTGATCAGCCGATGTATTTTTAAAAATTAAATATTTGTTTTCTATTGATACGGAGCAGTGGAAGTCACGTGTACCAGTAACTGTTTTAATTGAATTTTAAGTACGTGTACCAGTAATTGTTTTAATTGTTTCAATAGACATTTTTGGTCAAAATTCGTCGAATAAAATCATACAATTTTTATTATTCTATTCTATTTTATAGTATTCAAAGACTCCTCCCAGTTTCATACTGTTTATTTTGTACTGCTAAGCTAAGAAGGTGATATACCGTCAAATAAGAATTTTAACTTTTAACTTATTTATATATATAAATCTTTATTTAACCATTTCGGTAACTACATTTTATTTCCTAATCTACTGTTTTTGGGTGTTCGACTGTTGGTGTAACTGTTGAGTGTATGTGTTTTCTGTTCTTGTTTTCTTTACATTTTTTTTTCTTACATGTGTTTGTGTGCTTCTTGTTTTATGTGTATGTGCGTGTATATGTTGTGTACCCCGGGTGTTGTTTCCTTTCTATATAATTTCGTACTTTTTCCTTTCTTCGCTATCTAGCTCATCCTTAGCTCTTCTGCTCTCTTAAGCTCTTCCTTTTCTCTTCCTTCTTATCTCTTCTGTCTTTTTCCTTTCTTTTTCTCTAATACTCATCATCTCCTTCAGCTTTCCCTCTATTCTTTCCATTTGTCTGTCAATACTTTTCTCTCTCCCCTTCCTCTCTTTCTTCACTTTGTTTTTCTTCTTCCATGTTCGTTAGTGCCTCAATCATTTCATTAATCCTCTTCCTTCTTTCCATTCTTTTGTCCTCCTCTAGCTTCTCTAATCCTTGTTTATTTACTCTTTTTAGCTTTTCCACTTCCTCCTTCAGCTCCATGTTCTCTTTTTTTAGTTGGTTGATCTCCTCTAGTCTCTTTCTCTTCTCTTTACCCAGCTCTTTCCTTATTAAGTCCATTTCTCTTTCCATTCTCCCTATTTTCCTGAATATGTTTCTCTCATCTTCCTTTTCTCTTCCGTGATCTTGTCTTTCCTCTCTTCTTTCATTTTTCCTAAACATCTTGTCTTTTTCACTTCCTATATTTTCACTGTCTATCAACTTATCTCTTTGGCTTTTCACTTCGCATTGATCTCTCCTTTGTTTTCTTGTTTCCCCGTGTTGGCTTTCCTGTCCTGCGGTCTTATTCTTTCGGTGTCGCTACCTTTCCTATGTTAACCTCTCCTCACCTCCTTGTCTGTCCTCGTAGCATTTTCAGACTTTCATTCTTCTTTCTACCTCCTCTTCTATACTCCCTTCTCCTATTTTTCTCTCGATTTCTTTTATTGACCATCCATTCCTGTTGTAAAACTTTTTTCTTGTTTTGTCCTCCCTCGATTTCTCCTCTTCCTTATTTCTCAGCCTCCATATCTCTCCGATTATCGATTCTTTGCCTGCTTTATTCATTTTCTCTTCGTACCGTACATATCTTTTTCCTGTTTTTATTTCTAGCTGCCATTTCTTTGTCTCCTCCATAATTACATAGTCTGGTGGATATCTCTCTAGGTTTAGTACCCACTTTATGTACTTTTTCTGTGTCCCCTCTACCTTATCCAATCTTGCATTTCCCCATACTTCCGTTCCATACATTATAATACTCTCCACCAGCGCTTCGTACAGTTTCATCCTTTTCCTGAAGTCTACTCACAGCTTCCTTAACCCTATACTCCACACTCTTCCCATCGCCGCGTTGGCCTTGTTGCACAAATAATTTACATGTGCTTCATCCCCATTGATCTCTTTCAACTTGTACCTTAGATATATAAATTCTTTCACCACCTCAATCTTCTCTCCCTTCCATTTGAATTCTACGTTTCTCCTTCTTCCTCCTGCTTTTCTGTACATCATAATTTTTGTTTTTCCTGCATTTAATTCTAGTCCTTTCTTTTCTAGATAGCCGGCCAGTTTCTTTATCATGCTTTTAATTCCCTCTTCAGTGTTTGCTGTAAGTACTACGTCATCGCGCATTTCTCTCATTTTACTTTCCAAGTCCGCCATCGTGATTTGGAACAGAATAGGGCTGAGTGGACATCCCTGCCTCACCCCATTCTCTGTTTCAAATTCGTCCGTTATCTTATTCTTTATTTTCACCCTATCATATGTTCTTCTATATATTCCTTCTATCCTTGCTCGTAGCTGTTCACTCACTCCTGCTTTCTTCAGTCTTCTCCATATCTCTTCCCTCTTCACTCTATCGAAGGGCGCCTTCATATCTGCAAAAACGACCATGCATTTTCCTTTCTCCTTATAAATTTTTCTTCCTATTGCCGTCTTTAAAACGTTTATAGCGTCAATGGTTCCTCTTCCTTTTCTGAATCCAAATTGGGTGTCTCCTATCTCTCTCTTTCCTTCCATTTCCTCTTCTAGCCTTTTCCTTAGTATTTCTGCATAAATCTTATACCCTGTGTCCATCAGCGTTATTCCTCTGTAGTTTTTCAGCTTACCCTCGTCTTCTTTTTTGTATATTGGCGATATAATGCCTGTCTTCCAACTTTCCGGTAATTTTCCTTCTTTCCAGATTTCATTGATTTTGATGTGCAGCATTTCTACTATCTTCTCCCCTCCGTGTATCCAGACTTCGTTCTCTATTCCGTCAATTCCAGCTGCCTTCTTTTTTTTAAGCTTCTTTATAGCTTCCCTAATTTCTTCTCTCCTAATTTCCTCCCCCTTGTTTCTCTGTTTCCGTTTCCTCTTCTTCATTCCGTTCTTTCCTTCTTAGCAAATTTTTGAAGTGTTCTATCCATTCTTTTTCTCTTATCTCTTCATTTACTATTCCTCTGTTCTTTTTTCTTCCTTTGTTTATATTTTCCCAGAAGCATTTTTCTGGCATATCTTTTTTTATTTCCTCTATCATTCTGTTTACTTCCCTTCTTTTTTTCTCAATCAGTTTCTTATATTCTTTTCTTATTCTTATCATGCTCCTTGCTTCTTTTTCTCCTTTTCTTGTCTCTCTTACCGCCTTTTTTAGTTCTTTCCTTTTCTTCTCACATTCTTCATCCCACCATTCATTTTCCTTTGTCTTTCCTCCTATTCTTATTTTTTCTGTTGTTCTTGCTTCACCTATCTTCTCGATGATCTTCTCCCATGTGTCCTCTAGCCTTAGGTCCTCCAGTTTTTCCCTGAACTTCCTCACCCCCTCTTCATTCCACTTTGTCCTTTCTATCCATCATGCGCCTTCCTCCTTCTTTGCTTTATCCCGTAAACTTACTATTATTGGCATATGATCTGAATCTATGCATTCTCCTATTTCCATCCTTTCTACCTTGTTATCTCCTTCTTCGTTTTTCATCACATAATCTATCACGGTTTTTCCTCTAGCTCCAATATATGTATACTCTTCTTCCTTGTCTCCTTTTGTATATCCATTCAATATTGTTAGCCCTAAATCTTCAGTTCTTCTTATTATCTCCTCTCGTTCCACATTCCTTACCTCATCTCTTGATTTTCTGGCTTTTGCTACCCATATATCATTACCTTTGTGCTCCGTTCTTCCATTGAAGTCACCTCCCCATATGATTGGGGTCCTTTCGTTTTCTTCGCAGATGTTTTTGATGATATCCCAATTTTCCTCCGTACTTTTGTTCATGTATACCGTTCCTATTACCCACACCTTTCCCTTAATTTTCGCTTTCCCCCCTATGCATTCTTCGTTTTCCCATTTGCATACATTCTGCGTCTCCTTCTCTTCCCAACTTCCTATGTCCTTCCTTATTCCCATAATTATTCCCCCCTTTGCTCTTCCCTTTTTCTTTTCTCTTTCTGCCCCTGCAAATACACAGTTGAAGTCTTTTAGTGCTCTTTTTGCTTTTCCCATGTCCTTTTCTTCCAGCTATGTTTCCGTCAGCCCGATCACATATTTTCCCTTTAATCTCTCGTATGACTCTTTTTCCATTGTACCGAAGCCTGCCATGTTCCACCACTCCATTTGGATTTTTTCTTCTTTTGCTTTACCTTTGCTTCTACTTCCGAAAAAATGTTCCTTCTTTCTCGCTCCATCTCCATTCTATCTCATTTATCCACATTTTGTTATATCCATATTTAACTTCCGTATCTCCACCTCTTTCTTCTCCAGCTCGTACACGCACTGCTCCTGGAGAAGGTGTTTTCGAGAAGGAGAAGGTGTTTTCGAGAAGGAGCAGACGCTCGCACACGCGCTGCCCCGTGGTAGAGCGGGCGGATCGGTAGCGGATATTGTCCGGGTTATCCTGCCACGCAGGCGCACGTCGGTAGACTAACTCGGTCAACGAGCTCCGAGGGAAGACATAGGTGCACGTCTTCGCCAGGAACTATGTCGGTCAGGGTAGGTCGGACGGGATTCGGAAATTGCCGGGTTACTCTACCACGCAGGCGCACGTCGGTAGGCTAACTTGGTCGACGAGCTCCGGGTGAAGACATAGGCGCACGTCTTCGCCAGGAACTATGCCGGTCGGAAAAGGTTAGGATTCGGGTAAGGAATCCTCGGTATAGGATAAGTGCATCACGTAGGCTCACGTAGATGTAATTATCCTATCAGGAAGATCAGGAGCGTTCGTAGGCTCACGACTGCTCCGGAGCTCGGCCCGACGCGGACTGACTTGCTCCGGGATAGGCGGCTCCTTATATAGGGGCCGCGCATGCGTAGAAGGTGCGCTCGGCGTCGGAATGGTAGGGGCCATCTAGCCTTAAGGCTGATGCGCAATTGAACGGCGAAGAGTGGTCTGGACAAAATCTCGGTTTCCAGGTGGCGCAATCGTCGCACACACCTGAAACTTTGTCCAGCCCTATAATCGACCGAGAGCAAACAAACCATGCCAAGAAAACCCGGATTGCTAACCCCATGGAAATTCCATGGGTTCCCATGCAATTGTGATGTCAGCCCTCAGTTGCTGACCTATTCTTGGCACTATTTGCCACTCATAAATTGGGTCGCGGATGCGGAACGGAATCTGGACTGCTCGCGCGTTCGGCTCATTCTACAATTGTTCTCCGCCCTGAAGTTGCTACCAACTTCAGGGTTGTGCGACTACGCGGTCGTCACAAAGTCACCCTTATTGCTACACTGCCTAGCAGCCCAATTCGGAGTAGCCGAACTTGTGGTTGTGGACAGGTAGTTCCGACGTCAAATTAGCTGGACAGCCAAACGTACCAGTTTGGGTTAGCCATCAAACTGCGAACTGTCGGCCATCCAGCCGCGATAAATCGCCGATAAACGAATATTTTCGCGAAATCGTTTCTCCGTCCTCTACTAGTGCGCAAAAGCGTAAGTAGAAAAAGGGGAAAGTAATTGATACGTGGCTTTGGACGTAACAATGCACTAGAGCGAATAAGTAGTGCTTTAAGTACAGAAACAAGTTACGTAAAGTCGAACTTTACGTATGTTGTTACGAAAAATAATATTAAACTTCAATGTTATCGAAATTTATTTCACCGTAGTAGGTTCTTTATCTGAAAACGCTTCTGGGTACAAACGTATTTGAAAATTCCCCCTGTTGTATGTAACTGAAAGTGTAAAAAAAGTTTTATCGACGCTTGGTAAAATTGGTAGAGATGTCGCTAAAAGTGTGGAAATTGCTTAGGAACGTTTTTTAAGGTTAAGTTTGAATATTTTGAGCTGTAAATTGGTAGCTTATCTTCATTTTTTATGCTAAATAAGAAAGTATTTTTTATTTTCTTGTTTCGTCAGGTGCACTTTTTACCATTTTATCCAGCTAAATTTTACTTCGAGGAAGACAAGTACCGTTAACTTGTGATAGTACTGAGGGCACTTTAGCTAATTTACCGCAGGCAAATTTATATGGAATATATTTAGTACCATCGTGTAGACTAAAATTGTAAGAAGAAGCGGCACTTTTGTGCCAATCGTCTCACTTTTCACTATTTTTCCACCCTTTTTTAAAAGCATTAGACTCCAAAAATATTGTTTGTAATACGCGAACGATTTTCGCGTTTTTCGTACTTATTAATCGGGACTAAAGTGACTCTTATTTGATCAGCGGGCAAAAAAGTTACTTTAGCGGGCAAATAGTATATTACATACCTAGGCCAGTAAAATAAGAAATGTCTCAGATCACACGTAATTGTCTGCCGAGGCAAAGCCGAGGTTGACAAACGTATACAAACGAGGTTGACAAACGTATAACTCGTCTGCGGCTCGTAAACGCCCTCGCCTCCGGCTCGGGCTAACTCACCTTGACTCGTACTGCAAACTTCACACTCGGTCTAAAAAAGCCCACTTTACGCTCTTGGTACACAATATACTATTTCAATTTTCAAATCGATGTATTTTTATTTCTCATTTCTCCTAATATGTATTGCGTACTAGACTGCGTGTTTACTTGTGTCGAAATTTTTTTACTTAATGCTCTTAGCTGGAAACAGATAAAAAAAAAGTGTAAAAGATTAAAGAATACAGTTTTTATTTAGGCGTTTAAACTTCTCCCCTCAACAGTATTTTAACATAAAAATAACGGCAAACTAACCAATGTAACTTTACTTACACTATGTAAAACATAATTCTTTTCGTTCCGGGAGACCAAGAGGTACTTAATTTTTAACGTGATATAGAATCAAAATAATCTACTTTCTAAGAAATACTAAGAAATTTATGACATAGGGACATGATGACAATAATTTTATTATTTTTCTTATTTTTTAAATAAAATTCTATTTCTAATCTTAATTATTGTTTTAGCTATCGAACAATGAACGAGGAGGATTGTAAGAAAATAAAGAAGTTAAAAAAAAAAGACATTACCAGTGAAATAAAAAATGTATTTAAAAGTTATTCATTAAAAAAAAATAGATGTTTGGGTAGAGCTATTTCAATAAATATTAATAAAAATTGTACTCCGAAAAAAGCAGAAAATATTTTGTGCCCAAAACAATTATACAATGAATTGCAAATGAAGAAAGAAATGTTAAATCCAAAACTTATTTCAGTTTTACCAAAGCAGGATGAAATTGTTAATATTTTTAGAAAAAAAAACAAATATTCACCCGGAAAAAACTTAAGTAAAAGTAGGAGTAGAACTAAGCATAGAAGCAGAAGTATATCAAAGTCTAATTATAATTTGCATTATTGCAAAACTTCTACTAGTAAGATTGAAAATAAGTCTACTGAACGGAGATCAGCATCTCCTGAAAATTATAATTCTAAAAAGAAAATGGTTTCTCAAAGTTACAAAAACTCTACTTGTAGTAATAGAAAATCTGCAAAATTTTATTTAGAAAAAAATTTTAAGTCTTCAAAAGGAAATGTAAATAAAATTCAATTTTCGAAAATTCATGAACATTCAAATAAAGAACTAGGTGACTCTAAAGGATCCATATTCAATAATTTTTCGGACAATAATTATCATGAAAGGTATATAGACATATTGCATGAAGTGAAAAAAATTTTAAAAAAAGATTCTATTGGTAAACGTAAATTAAAATATATCTTAAAAAACCAATTATCTAACATACCTATTCCAAGTGTTAAGTTACGATCATTAAGTGAAGAATCATTTGCTGCTGAAACTTTACAGAAGCAAGACGATGATGAAAAACAAAATGAATTCAATATGTTGAAACATTTAAAAAATGATCTTGCTGCTAAGGCAAAAGAAAGTTTAAATAAAAAGAGAATTGGGTCCACGTGTTCTGTTATAAAAAATTTTAAGTTTTCTTGCGATGAATCTGATTCATACCGCGGGAAACAGCCATTGGTATTAAGTAGAACGCCATCACCTGCTCTTCCTTTGATTAGAGATGAAGCAGTGCTTGATAAAAATTTGAGTAAAACTATACGCGAACTTACTTTAATAAGAAAAATTAATGTTTCAGATACATATTCTGATTTAGATTTAAAAGTATATGATAATATTAGTTGTTCAGAGTACATGGATATTGAAAATGATTATACGAATACCTTCAAAGGGTCATCTAAGAATTTGGGAACGTTAAATAATTTCTCTGTAAAAAATAAAATTACATCAAAGCATTCCGTTTCGCCTAGAAAATCAAATATAAATTTGAAAGAAGCTTTTTCATTATTTCAATTATCCTCTACTTCCCGAACGAGTTCCTATTCTCAATCTTTAACGCCTATTCAAATGTCGTCAAGTTCAAAACGTTGGTCGCCTATCTTTTTAATACATGATAAAAGTTCAAATGTATTATATAGAGAAAATAGTATGATTTTAAAAAATAGTAATAGATCATTTCTTGATGCTCTGCATTCATCGCCAGTTAAAAATTCTTACTTGTCAGAATCGAAATCTACAGAATCAACTAAATATTCAAAAAACTTTTTAAATGATGATAGAAATCGAAGTAGAAGTATTTCTTGTTCAAGAACTTCACGTAGTTTATCTCGATCAGTATCAAGGAATTCAAGATATATGGAAGAGCGAAGAAGTTGTAGTAAAGGCAGTACGCATACACATTTAAGGTATATTTAAACTATTTAACTAGATTAAAATTAATAATTTTAGAACTGCATATACTATTTATTTCAAACAAGTTTACAAAATGACATTTCTTATATTTTGGGTACAGTTATCCTTACGAGACAGTAGAAATGATTACATATTTGTAATGCAATTGTTAATAACAAATTTTTATATAATTACTAAAATGTTTGAAAAATTGAAATTTATACAAAATACGTTTAATTATAAAATAATTTAGTTTTTGACACTTTGTGCGCAAAACTCGATTTGGCGCACGCTTGAATAAAAACACATTCGCTAAATCAAGCCTTGCACACGTCGTATCAAAAAATATTGTTCGATACACGAGCGAGAACATGTTTTTAACCTCGTGACGAAAACGGTCACACAAGGATAAAATCGCTTTCCCGCACTCGTATCGAAAAATAATTACTAAGTCAAAATTTCCTTCATAAACTCAGAAGTTATTGACTTGACTATAACCTCACACATATTTTGATTTAAAAATAAATTATTTTTGAGCAAAATAATTTTCGTGCACGTACGTGTGTGTGTACATTGGCGATAGCTTCTGAACTATTCATCCAATTTTATAACTTATTTTTTAAATTTATTGATTTTCCGTTGTTTTATCGGCAAGAAAAGCTTTTAAAATTTACATTTTTTCAACTTTTTTCTATAATAGATACAGTTCAGTGTAAGCTATAGCATCGCTAATCAGTTTGTCGGATAAAATAATCTGTGTTCGATTTTACCACTTGCGGCCTTACATGCAGCTTGTCAAATTCTGTCAAATTTTAGCATATTTGGAAAAAGATGGTAACCCCCCTCAATCCCGCCCTCATAGACCCTTCCCCCCTCAGGCCCCCCATGGGCCCCCCTCATTTTTTGGAAAAATTCTGTCACATTTTGGCATATTTGGAAATAGATGAGATCCCTATCAGATACACCTTCTCAGATCCTCTATGATCCCCACTTTGTACTTTCATCAGCCCTCACTCATACCCTTCTCATTCCACCCTCATAAATTTAATAGAATAAACAATATATAAAATTATAAATTTTTTATTATTTCAAAATATTACAATATAAATTTTCTGTTAGTTATGATATTGTTGGATTTATTTTCTTTCTTTTATAATTGTAATATCTATTTTTTATATTTTTTAATTAAATGTATTTAAAAAAATTTGATACAATATTAATTGTCTTTTTCCTTGTTGCTTGTTTTTATTGTCATTTTTATTTTCTTTGACCTTTTGACGAGCTATTAAATTTTAAATTAAAAACTTAAATTTCAGAATGACATTCATATTTGTATAAATTTTTGTGAAGTGCATTTTTTAATAAATACAATTTAAATTTAAAGTTAAAATAATATATTACGAAAGAAAGAATTATTCCATCATTTTTAAATATTGAAAAGAAGTGAAGGATAAAAAAAAAGTGGAGGATAGAAGTGACAAACAATGAAGAATTATTAAATTAAAAATTATATTTCACTCGTAAAAATACGGATCGAAAACACAATTATAATAAACCATTGACATCTGAATATGAGGCTATTATAATCTATGTATATACCCTAAAAATACTTTAGAAGACGAAAAAAAAATACACTCATTTAAATAAAATATCACATCAGGGTGGTATTTCCATTATTTTTTTCGTCGGGCGATTTAAAATGGAGTATATTGGTTATACTAAAAGACCAAATGTTCTTATAGATTAGTTTACAGACCAAATTCAAAGAGTTTCAGTACTTTACTATTTGGAGGAAAATTAACTCAACAATTCATTATACATGCACAGATAATGGTAGAAAATATCAGAATGTTCTTTAAAAAGAAACGAAAACCAATTACGTAATGAATGTTACCAAGGTTTAATAGATCATGTCATAAATAGTGCATCAAATATATCAGAAAATTTTGAAAAAAAAGAAAAATTAGGAAATTTCTTCATTCACGTAATCATTAACTTATATAGGTAGTCCTAGATTTATGCAACAACATTATCAAGATGTAATGGCAATAGTAAGGAATATTAGTAGATCGGATTTATTTATAACTATGACATCTAACCCTAAGTGGAAAAAATAAAAAATGTATCGAAAAACTTTCCTATCGGAACTAATCCAAATGATATGCCTAATGTTACAGTTAGATTATTTTTTACAAAATTTAAGAAGTCTTTGGCGTTTTTTAATAAAATCACGTACATCTCTAAAACTCGACAATAGTGATAAATAAACTATTCCAGATTCATTTACGAGAAAGAAATTCCATGATTGACGAAGGCATTTTCGAAAAAATCGCTTTAAAAAAATTTGTATTTTAACATGTAAACTTATGGGGCTCCTCAACAAAAACGATTAATACTCCGAAATAAAATCACGAGTGTCCGTGAAAGAAAAATATATTTATACTTTTGATTCTGAGAAATCCATTAGATCAATAAAAATATTATGTTCACATATTCAATCAAAAGAAAATTGCAATTAAAATACTAAAAATTAAATCAGCATCGTATAGTTATCGCTAACGCGAATGCGTCGTTAGTTGGACAATAGCGCACCGAAGAAATAGTATATAATTCAAATAACTTGAATGAAATTATCAATTGTCAGGGACGCAAAAATTGCACAGGGTACCCCGTTAAATCATACTCATTTTTCGTTTTCCCTAATTTTTGGCGAATTTTCAATGACTTCTTATTCTAACATTCCGGTAAGATTATAATACGCGCATTTATTAAAAATATTAATAATAATAAGCATTCATTCAAAGCGTGGCCCAAGGTACCCTTCACTTGCTACGACATCAAACGTCGAAGAATCCTTAATAGTTTACTGGACGATATGATAAAGAATGAAATTTTCGAACCCGTTTTAGTGTATGTATTTACAATAGAATTGCAGAAAAAAGGCTTACCACATTCCCATTTTATAGTAACGTTAAATCATAATAATAAATTAATGATACCAGATGCAATGGACAAACATATCTCTGCTAAAATACCATCTGATAATAGTAAAACATTACAAAAATTAGCTATAAACTCATGCTACACTGACCGAATAATGAAAATTCTCTGTGTTTTGATAAGTCTAAAAAAGTTTGTAAAAAAGATTTCCGAAATAGTTCCAATCATTAACAGCATTTCAAAAAAATGGTTATTCTCAATATAAACAAACAAATAATTCTGGTGATACCAACATAGCACGAAAGCTTCCCAACGAAAGTTTCATTTAATATTACACAGAAAGATTCATTACAGATTAGAAAGTATATGAAACTTTCCAAAATATTACACGAAAGCTTACAAAGATAGCTTTCTACAACATTTATGTAACCTAACAAGCAAGAATGAAAGAAAGCAAAAGTCGAATCTTACATGAAATCTTTTAAAAAGCTTATAAAATCATTACAAGGAATGTTCCAAATATCCAGACAGGAATCTTTCATGAAAGGTAACAAAAAGATTTCAGGAAGCCTATGGATATCATTCAATGAATACCACATGGAAAGCTTAATAAAGTTAAAAGAAATATTATCTGTAACCTTTCAATAAATATTCGACTATACCTTACAAAAACCATTCATAAAAGATTGCAGGAAGACTCCACAAAAAATGGATGAAAGTATAAATAAAAACTTTATGCGAAGATTTCCGCGCAGACTATTTTTAATCTTAAGATGAAATATTCCCCGGAATATTCCAGCAAGATTATCTTAATCAATCAGTAGCTCTTTCATTCAAAGTTTCATTAACCTTTCAAGTAAGATTACTGTTAGATTGCTGTAAAACTTTGAAGGGATAAAAAGAGTATATATATTGATAGATTACCACGAGTATTATTGTAACATTACTGCAAGCTTTCACTTTTTTTATATTCAACGAAAAGCGTGCGAGAAGATAACGTAACAGATTCCAGAGATCTTCCAATGAATGTTAGACTATACCTTACAAGAAATACTTACGGAAGATTGCAGAATGACTCCTTACGATATTCATGAAAGTTTGAATAAAAAGCTCATACGGAGATTACCCACGCACATATGATGAAAGCCACCCTGTGAAACTTTCAAAAAATATTGTAGTGTAAGATTCTCATAAGCTTTCTGCAAGTTAAATGAAGCTCTCAATAAGCTTCCATTGGAATGTTCCAAGAAAGCTTCCCGTAAGTTTAAGGAAACATAACAAGATTCGGAAAGTGTGAATGGGGAATATTACATCAAATATTTCAGAAATGTTTTCTATAAGCTTCCGCGAAACATTCCAAGAACGGATATAGAAATATTTCATGTATTATTCCGAGAAAGACTGCGGTAAGCTATTTGAAAGATGCAAGTCAAGGGGCGCGATAGCGCCGCTGAAAAGTATAACGTACATAGTACAAATGAACGGGGCAGCACCGCGCCACTATATACTTTCATATTGCTTTTTAATCTCAACTAGAAAATGATTTATTTATATTATTCATTTTGAATCGTTTTCGTACGCAGTAATTATGATTTTTTGAAAGATCATAATATAATCTATGATCTTGCAAAGGTTTTTAGCCAAATCACTCACACGTTATCGAAATAAAGTCGATGGATTTTTTGTTCCTTCAATTTCATTTCAATTTTCGATCCGCCATTTTTCTTCTTCTCCACTGTGACGTCACATCATTTAGAATTTAGACTTCATCCAGTGCGGAAAACATGATCTTCGGTCCTAGGTTCACTTCCGATCACGTGACCGCGTATTTATCACGTGACCCATTATTTAAATACCACTTCTATCTAATCTGTACATCGAAGGTCCTACTGTGCTTTACCTGAAGAACAATTAATATGCATAATATAGAAAAGCTAACCAGAGACGGATTTATTAACTTTAAAAGTGCCCTATTCGGTGAATAATAAATTGAATGAATCTAAAGTTCATAAATGTATTTTAGCAGCTAGAAGTGCAACATTTTGTGAACTACTAAAGGAAAAACATTTAGATTATCTGAAAATAAGATTTTAAATAAGTCGTAATGAAAGTCCTACATTTCATCGTTACAAAGAAAGTTGAAAAACTTCCTTTATTAGTTGAAGATCTTTTATCTGCTGCTATATAAACTTAATGGTTTAAAGATCAAGTGTGAAGAAATACTGTTAGTTGTTAAATGTTTTTCATGCACTTAATATTCCTGTAGAAGCTGATGCGTGTAGTGCAAGCTATTTAAAAAGAATATAAAAATTTATTTGAAACAACGTCTCATTTTATTCTATGATAGAAAGAAAGAATTTTCATTGTCAAAAGATTTTACTCGATCAAAAACATTATTTGGTATAATAGTCAAGAAGTATAACGTTACTTTATACAGTTTCAAGCCATGAGCAAGGTATTGTTGCTCTATGTTTATTGTTCGCAATGATTACTGCAATGCTATGAGCCACTATTATGAACACATTTCAGAAGTTTAAATATTCATGACATTAGGTCTGAAAAGGAAGGTGTTATAAATCTTGAAAAACGTGTTACAATTTTACAGATGTAAAAAGATTCCGCTTTTCAACTTTAGAAAATGCCTTTGAAAACAATTAACATTCTAGAAGAAGAATTTAAAAATGTTTACAAAGGAGGAGAAAGCAAAAAATGTTATCAAGAAGAAGTAAACAGTATTAAAGAATCATATTCTGACATAATAATAGCATTAGACTTGAAAGTACAAGCAGCCAAAGAAAATTTTTTTAAATAGCAAGCATTGTGGGTGAAGAGTAAAGAGAAAATTGATGAACGAATGAAAGAAAAAAATAGTGGATTATGCAACAAGGGGCAAAAGTAGATTTTTCCCGCGGGTGAGTATACTGCCTGAACGAGAATATTTCTCGCGAGGGTGCGTTTATTGCCCAAGCAAAGCGAGGATCACCCGAGGAAAAAATATTCTCGTAAGGGTAGTATAATCACCCAAGGGATAAATCTACTTTTGCTTCGTGTTGCCTATAGTATTTTATTCCACTGTCGACCGGAAAGACCACTTTTTGGTTCTGAAAAGTGGGGTCAAAACAACTTCTTATTCTGAAAATTTTTGAAAATTTTGAAAATTTTGAGATTTTTGAAAATTTTGATATTTTTGAAAACTTTAATATTTTTGAAAATTTTAATATTTTTGATATTTTTGAAAATTTTGAAAATTTTGATATTTTTGAAAATTTTGATAATTTTGATACTTTTTGGAAAAAGTTTACTTTTGCCCCGCAAAATTTACTTTTGCCCCGCTAACTTTACTTTTGCCCCGCTAATTTTACTTTTGCCCCGCTAATTTTACTTTTGCCCCGCTAAACTAGTTTTCGGGAAAAATATGCTACTTTTGCTCCGCTTATCAGGGACAAAAAGTGGGTGTTTCCGTCGGGTGTGGAATAAACTATATTATTAATTGAAATAATAAATGCAGATAATAGCAGTATTTTGTCTTTAAGTTGTGTTCACACCATTTGTCATTGAAAAGCGGCTTTTATTTATTTGAATCAATTGGTCTCTTATGGACTATTTTGTGGCAAAAATTGTATAAGGAAATAAACTCGCAAGAAGAAATTCCATTATTTTACCTAAGGTTCGTTTAAAACTAATTAGAATATATTTTATAGTTTTAATAGTACTTATAGCACATTGTTTTTAAACTAGATATCTCAGAATCGAGCTTTACGATAGACTGAATTTATTGCTCATTGGCCTCTTTGGGCCTTGTACATAACTCATTTTGCAATGAACTGGAATTATATTATCATGCAATGGTTACCTACGCATTTAGCAAGAAATTTATCAGCCAACAAAGAAAATATAAGTAGATTCTCATTCACTTCTCTCGGTAATGTATTACAGAAAACTGTACTGAAACTTGCGGAAAATCTGCCTGTAACATTCTATTTAAAGGCTTCAAAAAAGCTTCCCGTAAGGTTCACAGAATGGACAAAGAAAGATTTGAAAAGTGCAAAAGTTGAATATTACTTGCAATGTTTCGCATAAGCTTACAGGAACGATTCTGAAAGTTTTCATATAATATTCAACTTTGGCATTTTTGGAATCTCTTTTGTTTCTTTCTGTGAACACTACAGGAAGCTTTCTTGAAACCTTTTAATGGAATGTTACAGGCTGATTTTTCAGCCAAGAATTCTTACAATAATTCTGTAACGTTGCGGACGGCACGACGCCGCACCGCTTCCCCGCCCAACGTCACTACTAATTTAATTTTCACTACCCAGAGAATCCGTCTCTGGGGAGGCCGACCGAGTGAATTCCCGTAGCCAGGGTGCTACGGTCGAACGCGACGCGCGACAATCTTAAATTCGCACTCCCGATCCCGACGCGAAATTAAATCCTATAAAAACTCACCCGCGACTCCTCCTCGCGTTCCCTCTCGCTCACCTCTCCTGGCGGTGCCAGGAAGACTCCCACTTGCCAAATGTCTCCTTCCCGGCGAAGGCACGGCGACCTCTGCCGCCGCTCTAGCCGGTAACTGGCGAGGGCACCCGGAGGCCACCCGCCGCTCAGCTTGTCCCTCCTGGAGGTAATGGCAGTGGAGGCCCCTGCCTCGACACTGCCCAATGTCACCACGTGCTCCACGCACTCACTCGCACTCACCCGCACACACACCCTCGTGCACTCGCGAGCACTAAAAAAAAGGTTTCGTGGCGAAGCGCCGTAAACACAATGCATCCGTGTGCGTCCCCTTTTTAAACTGCACGAAAAAACCGCGAAAAACACGCGCGGTCCCCTTTACAGTCCGGCTATAATCAAAAAGAGCTTATAATCGCGATCGCGAAGCACGTCCGATCTGCTCGAAAATCCAATAGGTACTGGCGAGCGAGCGGGCCAATGGCGATCGCGAGTCCTCCTCGCAGCTCCGTAATGCAGCGGAGGCGAGCCGGTGCCTCCGCGTGCAGAAATCAGTGCGACGCGTCGCCCCTCTCTCTCACACCCATGCGAGAGAGCAGGGTCCCGCTTTCCTTCTCACTCACACTCATGCACGATTTTTCGTGCTCTTAACTGAGGCGAGTTCGAGAAAAGGAATTCCGCGTGCGCCGGCCTTGGCAAGGTAAACACGCCGAGGCATGTTTACTTGCGAGGCTCGGCGCAACTTGATGTTAAAAACTAACATCGAGATAATATTCCGAAATATAATTTCGGAATATTATCTGAACGTATAATATACTTTTGTACATTACAATTCTTCCGTTAATCTTATATGAAAGTTTCTTACAAGTTAGAATGCAATGTTCCCTAGAAGCTTGCTGACATCTATTCTACAAGTTTCCTGTAAGCTTTCAGGGAATGTTAAATTCATGACTGGAATTATTCAATGTATATATTTATCAATAAAATAATACTATTTTAAAAAAAAAATTTAGTCAGTAAAAATATTTTACCAAAACTTAAAACCGCTGCTAACTGAATTAGCAGATTGCTTTCTCAAAGAAACTCACTTTATTGGAATTCCTTTTAAGAAATTATAATATCTATGCACTTTAGTACTAATTTTTAAAAATTAGATTAGCTATTAAGTGGCATAGAATTGAATTACAGTTGGTTGCCATAGCAACGAATTGCGACTGGTTGCCATGGCAACAAGCTATCTTATGGCCCACCAATCTCTAACCGTTGTCATGGCAACCGTCTTAATTCTTACAGTGACGATAGCGGTGAAAAAATATTTTTATTATACAGAGAGACTATTAGTTACTATGGCAACCGTCTTTTGTTGCCATGGCTAGCAATCGCTATTCGTTGCCATGGGGAGTCTTAATTCCTATAATGACAACAACGGCGAAAATATTTTTATTGTACAAAGACTATTGGTCGAATATGGTTGCCATAGCAACCAATCGTTAAACGTTGTCATGGCAACTATCTTAATACCTGAAGCATATTTATTTTATATGTTATATGTCAAGTTGTAACGGCCGGCTAGATCAGCCGTTGCATAAATTTTAATGATAAAGAAAAACTAGGAAACGCGAACTCGCAAAATCGGAAGAATGAGAGCCGGAGACTCTCGGCAACGTGGGAATGACACTTGCGTCTCGCGT